>JARFOD010024955.1:0-10824 GCA_031763545.1 Mopalia muscosa
GCCTAGGATGTCACTGATTTATGTCACATGTCGAGGAAACACAGCTATGTTCAACGCCATATGAACACTGCCTGTCAGGTTAACATGTAGTAAAAAATGACTACATAAATACGTGAAGGGTGCCAAAAAAAATGACTACATAAATACGTGAGGGGTGCCAACAAAAATGACTACATAAATACGTGAGGGGAGTCAAAAAAAATTACTACATAAATACGTGAGGGGAGTCAAAAATTACTACATAAATACGTGAGGGGAGTCAAAAATTACCCCCCTCACGTTATTATGTAGTAATTTTTTCAAATGATAACCCTGCTGCTCCGACTATACTACTCATGTTGACTTAGATCTATTCAATAGGTTTGTCATGGTTGGAACGTTTTGTTTGATTGGGCTTCTGTGGGGGTCAGACACGAAGAACGTCCTTATATCATCGACATTAACGTAAGATTGCACCTATACTACAGTGTAACATCAATTTAAAATTGATTAAAAATGCAATATAATTACAGTTTTATTTACACCGACACATTGGAGTAATTTTTAACAAGAAATGAGGTCAATTGATTTGAAATAATTTGCCGCATATTGTCGATATCAATTCATATAGAAAGTCAAGTCGGGTCCAACCTGTCATGCCTGTATTTTCGATTTGCAATGTGATGGCTGTGAAAAACTATCTTTTAATTGCCCTTTGGCTTTTTTGCAAATAATTCCATTGTGTAACTTGTTTCTTTCTTGGTAACTCGACATGATCGACGGCATTTAAATAATAACGGCACTTGGAAATACTATAGAACTTTACTTTACTTGTAGCTAGTTAAATATTCTTTTTTTTTTCACTTTCTATTTCAATGCGGTAATAGGCATCCTGGTAGCCAGTGTAAGGACCGTTAGTTGACCACGATATTATCAGGGACCACCCATACATTTTTTTGTGGTTCAGGGGCGACTACTTTGTGAGCCATCTGCAGCTTTAGGTAACTTTCTGCAGAGTTACTCCTTCTGTTGTCGAGCGTTCTGATTGGCTGGTTTTCGGTGCTCTGTCGCCATTTCTGTTCCTAATAATAAAAGTTGTCAATTTAACGGGCTCTTCCTCTGCTTGTTCAGGTATGTTATATTCATTTTTATGAACTATTAGTTTGCCATCCTAACATGTGAATATGGTATTAACACTCATATAACTGTCCTATTGAAGGTCAATCAGTAGAATTTCTATAATTTGTGTTTTAAGTCAGCGTCAAGCAGGCATGGAAAAATGCGTACGACGATAGTTGTGAACTACGACAACATGACGTATAAATGAACAAACTTGTAGCGATATATATTTCGATATATTGGCAGTTAGATGTCATTATGTAAAAGCGAAGCACTAATAAGTCTAGAGTAGTTGATGTCGAGATTTTATTGTACAAATAAGGCTAGGTTAGCCGAAGTTTCAGCCCCATGCTTTAGATTCATGAATATTGATGAGCACAGGCCTCATGAATATTAATGAGCTCAGGCTACTATTTTTGTAAGAAAGTTTATTACTCTGTAAAATGTACTAAAATGTACTTTGTATTACGTCGCCTACTTACCATTTTCAGTTCATTATTACTTTTATTTTCAAATTATGTAAACCGAACATCAGCGTACACATATTGTTAGTGCCAAAAGTGGCTTTTGCGGCCACTTTAACTCTAGTTGATTGACCGCCATATGGATCTACACGTTGAGATGATCTTCAATTATACAAGCTTCTGACTAGACTATATCTGTCTGTTCAATTCACATTCATAAAAAACAGACTTAATTGAGTTAACCTTTTCAGTTTTATTAACACAGTCCCATCACACTACATAACTTTCTCCATCTTCCGAAACGAAAAAATGACAAAAAGACAAAATAAACAGATACCACCGTTTTTCACATGTATAACATTGGTACCAAATAAGACTAGTGTGTTATGTTTATGAGTGGATTTTGGAAGCGGAACAAGTTATATTTTGCACATTCTTTGAGGTGGTAAACACGACAGGAAAACAAAAAAATAAATGTCTAATTAGGAAGAAGACTGTTGAGCCAAATTGGCTGTAGTGGCCGCTTTAACTATTGCCGATTGACCCCATATGGAGCTACATGTTGAGGTGCTCTTCACTTATACAAGCTTCTGACCAGACTATACATGTCTGTTCAATTCACATTCATAAAAAGCAGACTTCCTTTAGTTAACTGTTTCAGTTTTATTAACACAGTCCCATCACTCTATATAACTTTCTCAGCCTTCGGAAACGAAAATAAGACAAAGACAAAATAACGGACATCGCCAATTACCATATGTTTACCATTGGTACTAAATAAAACTAGTGTGGTATGTTAATTAGCAGAATGTCCCAAGCGGGACAACTTGTATTTTGCCGACAGTTCGATGTGGTGAACACGATAAGAAAACCAAAAATTCAAATTTTTAATTAGGAACAAAATTTGGTGCCAAAAGTGGCCGTCATGACCACTTTTGGCAGTACCTCACTCGAGTGAGAGGGCCACAATTAGCATCGATAAAAAGTGATTAAAATGAAAAGATAAGGTGCTATTGGCTTGAGAAAATGATGTAGTTGTATTTTTTTTTTTTTTTTCCCTCTCCGGGCAACTACATCATTTCCCAACCCAACAGTTTAGCTGTTGAATAAGCCTATGAACTGAAATCGCTATAATCACTTTCCTTGGATATATATTTTCTTTTAACATTATCGTTATAGTGATGATATTCATGAAGCCATGTTGTAGATAAATGTGTGTGTGTTCAGTAATAGGCTTTTTGGAAATTCGTCGTTTGCTTGAGCTTTTGTGTTCTTGTATCCAGTTGTCCAAATTCCAGTGTAATGTTGTCTACATGAGAAAGGAAGCATTTAAACACAGTTTTATGGTAATATTTTCAGATTGGATAATCTATGACGACTATATCAGTATTGAAACTATTGAATACCTATTAAAGAATCGTAGTCGATGCCAGTTAGTATATTAGGGTGTGGGACACGTTAGTTTCAGGTGACATACAGGTCATAGTAATAGAGTCACACATTGTCAGAAACATGGGACGCTTGAATGTACGTGTTTGGCGGGGATTAAGCACTGCATGCAAGGGTATTTTATTTTTACCAAGACGTGGCGGTCCATTCGCACCCCTTCATTCCTCAGTACGGCAGAAAGCCCAGGTAAAAAGTGTCAATCTCCCTACCCCCCTCCCCTCCCAGAGCTATTGCCAGAGCCATCTCGTGTTGCTCCACCAATCCTCATATACCAATGGCGACGAGTAGACTCGATCCCGTGAGCAGTAAATTGCCGCACATTACCAAACATTAGTTCTGAACAGTTATAGAGCTCACGGTACTTAGAATAACGTATCCTGAACTTAAAGTATCGTATGCTGACCACTGCATCAACATATTTCCTGAGGAGAAATTGTTAAATTTTTAAAAGGCGACCAATTTTTATTTATATATGAGGGTAAAATGGCATATATACTTACTTCACCACAAGTAGTCTTACACACATAAGGATCACTATTAGCAACAGCACTCCACCAGTAATGCCAACCGGGACTTTTGAAAACAACATATAATTTTATGTAAATATCATTTGCTAGATAAAGTTTATTACTCCCATTCACAACGCAGATGTTATGCTCGCAAGAGAAATTAACATTGTAACGGGTTGCAGACTGCGTAAGCACTAAAACTGGTTTGAAAATTATTGTTAGACTCGTAAATACAAGACAAACGTAGTCCAAATAATCCCTTTTTACAACCGATAATGTAAATTACCAACTGGGTAAACACGTGATACATTCATGGAATAAACCGATAATGTAGTAGTTATTTGTATGTGCATTTAAACGTTTTACTAATACACTATGTTTTTGTCTTCTTGTAGCTAAGGGTCAAGAAGAATGCGACCTGTTTTGTGAGGCTGTTGTATTATACTCTGTGATTGTCATGTGTTGTCTTTCTTTGTTGCAAGGTGCATCGAGAATTCTGTGCTTCACCCACAAAACAGGCACGGCTTCATGTCAGTGATAGAGTACAGCAATAAACCTCAATCAAACGAAAAACTCCTTTTACAGTATATAATTGGTTCCTACCTTTGATCACTTGTGTTTCAGATTTGCATGATTTTGAAGTTTAAAGTAGAGATTCCTTGACAAGATACTTTATACTGAGCGATATTGTTTCACTATACGCATAGTTGGTAAAACAACATATCTCAGGCGATACACGGTACAACAATTTAACTGTAAATGATAATCTCCTATTCCAAGGTCGATCTACCATATAGCAACATTAAGCATTTAAGCCAATACGAGCTCAGTGCATAACATATGCTGATGAAGTCATATAATAAGAGTGAATATAGATCGGTAGTATGTGAACTTGTTTAAGAGATCTAATGAACAATTCACACGATTTGAAAAAAAATATATTGCCTCACCTTTCCAGTCAAAAGCCACACGTTCATCATCTGTCAAGAGCAGAACAATACACAATACACTATATAATATCAATATCAAATTGAAATCATTCAATAGGAAAAAAGTCTAACTCACACCCATCATATTAATTACATTAGATCAATCGTTAAATATACCTTAAACTATTCACTGGACAAGCTGGGTAATCTGCGATATTCATCATATCCATTGAATAAATTCGATTGTGTTATGAATACCAAACATATTCATTCAGGATCAGAGAAACCAAGACAAGCTGGGGTATCTGCAATATTCAACATATTAATCGCATTAATTTGATAACTTGGTTTGTAACCCTATGCGTTTTCAATGTATGAGATCACATTGTGTGTAAGAATTGATGTCAATCATTGGATGAGAGCAATTGATGTGTAACCCTGAAAGCGTCGAATGGGTGACAGCACTTAGTGTTTAAACACTGAACACATTCACTGGGTGAAACAAATACAGATGCATCGTATATTTATCCGTATCCGAAGGTTCATATACGTAAGGTCTGAAGCGGGACTGCTTTTAAACTTTACTTTCTATACGACCGCGCCCCCTAGCGTCCCTTGACCTTGTGTAGCAAATCAACACTTGGCAACAAGACAATTTGTTTTATTTATGTTTTGTTTCTGTGCCTAAAACTAATAAACACTATAATTAAACATAATAAAGCGGCTAGTTGGTGTTTGGAATCGAACTATGTTTTCTGGAATGTTTTTCTGGAGTGATATCTTTTTAGGAAAAATTCACGTGCCCGGCCAGCTCAGTCATTGGGGTTTCCCTTTGCGCAGTAATACGATTCCAATGTAAACAAATCTGCGTGCTTCTTTAGATTTCAGTTTCAAACAATCTAACTGTTTTATAATTATGCCTTTAGTTTTATCGGTTTTAAATTAAACACCCCGTTTGATCAAATGATTGCAGAATAAAACAAAAAAAGAATCTCGGACTAAATAGTATCTAAGTAGTACCTTGCCCCTGTCCAGCGATTTGTCCCAAAAATCGAATTTTTCAAGAAACATTGAAGGTATATAATCTCGCTCTTGGAGCTCGATTAATGAATCGGACCTGAGACAACTCGAGCTGATAATTCGACACCTATCACACACTGTACATATAATCTCTATATATATATTCTCAGTTTTGTCAGCAGAAGGCCAACACCATATATACTCAAAACAAATTCACCAAAGGGTAAATACTCGTTTTATGTGCATTTACACAATTCGTAATATGTACCTTTCTGACATTCACACCTGAGATACTCACATAAAAGTGACTGTTAGTTTTCTAATTACACTGATTTTAACACACATAAAAGCTCTACAGTTTTTGTCAGTTTACACATAACAATGATTTCCCAAAATGTGCATATTGTTTGTTACTTATTATATTCGATAGTCTAACAGTGCGAAGGTGGCACTGTTTGAGTAAATGCTGCAATGTAAAAAAAATATTGATCTACATGTGTGTATTTAATTAGCATGCAGGAATCTGCTAAAATCTTGAAATTCATCTTTTTAAAGTTGCAGTTTTAATAACCTCCGCAGTTCGGTGATAATCTATTAATACACACTGAAATAAATTGAATTGTGTTCTTATTATTTTTTAAATATCTCTTCAGCAACTGTTAAACGAGACCACGGATATTAAAGTTATAAAAAGCAGTGGTCTTGTGTATCATTTCTTTGCTACTGATGTGTTTTAATTGTTAAAATATATACTATTCACCCCCAATGAGCTAATCTTAACACCATTTGAAATATTGCCTTACCTTTCAAATCAAAATTTACATGTTCAACATCTGTCAAGAACAGAAAAATACACAATTTGCTATATAATATAAATATCAAATTCAATTCAATAAAAAAGAAAAATTCCAAACAAATTATTTGCATTATATCAATCGTTATATTGACCCTAAAATTTATCTGGACAAGCTGGGTAATCTGCAATATACAACATATTCATTGAATAAATTAGATAGTGTTATGAATACTTAATATATTCATACCCTGAGCACAATACATGGAGATCACTTGGTTTGTAACTTTAAAAGTAACTGTAAAATTTCATAATTACCATGTCACTGTCAATACTGTATTTTTTGCTATCGACACTTCCTTTTATCCCCAATGATCTGATGTACATATCTGCCCAATTATCCACCTGGACATAATGATGAATTTAAGCCAATGAGTGAACATGAAGTCATACCATTAGAGTGGTTATGGATCGTAGTCAATCTACCATAAACGTGTGATGAATTTAAGCCAATGAATGAAGAGGAAGTCAAACAATTAGATTGGATTGGATCGTAGTCAATCTACCATATAAACGCGTGATGAATTTAAGCCAATGGGTCACAAAGAAATACGATATACGGGTGAAGTCATGGGAGTGGATATGGACAAATTTCGCATTTGTTAGATAAATCTAATGAACGACTAGAATTATTTGAGAGAATGTAGCCTTACCTTTTGAATCAGAATTCAGGGGTTTAACATCTGCCAAGAAAAGAGCAATTCACAAAGAAAAGCAGGAAGCACAGTAAGCCAAGCTTATAGCTGTCTTCCCACTACAATTAGTAAAATATCGGTTTAGTGGACATGAGCAATTGTTTAAATAAATGTAAAGAAATATACAGAACCATTTACATGCCAATGCGTAAACACACACACATATATATATATTCATACATACATACATACACATAGGTGTATATATAAGCACACATACACAAATACATGCATTTAAGGGAGTGTATCCAGTTATCGTTTGATGCTTCAATGGTTTATTTGAGAAAAACAACAGATAAGGCTCTACACCATGGTTTTTATACAGCTTGGCCAGCTGTGGCTAGTTGCCAATACACATACTCGGGGTCCAGCTTCGACAATCACCGACAAGATTAAAGGCAGGCAGAAAGATCTCTGCAGCCTGTATTATTGTGGTAGCGAGGGATTATAATGTTTCGTTAAATGTGGCTGCGGGTTGTAAGATTGTTGCTGTTTGTACTTCCTTTGATTTGCTTGACTGGTGGCCTGTGATACGTTATTTTAGTTTTCTAATCCAGACCCAGTTTATACATTAATATAATAACTAATCAACTAATGATCACAATTATGACGGACCCCCTATTTGCGCATTGATCATGTATTAAACATGGGTAGGGGAGATTTGACTGGTATGTAAACAGTTCGCATTAAATGTAAAATAAACTATGGGCTCCAATGTATTGTATATCAATTGCTGCTTGTTGATCGATTATTTAAAACGTCCTTCGTTTCAAATAGCTTTATAATCTCAGTTCTATTTATTTAAATGCATTTACAGCGTTTCCTTTTGTTAAAAAAAAAAAAAAGTGTGGTGAATATTCATTTCAAACTTATTGGTGGTGCAAGAGAATTGTCTTGTCTTTGCAATGTATGAAGCGGAAGTCTCATGCTGTTTAATTAAATGCCATACACGAGGAGAGCTGTTTTTTTAAGTTATTTATTCTGAACAACATACATGCCCTATATATTCTAATAACAATTGTTGATTGTTGGCAAAAGCCCATGCACTTATGATATACATTCATACTGTTTAAATAACTAAACCCAAGCGGACAGATATTATATTAGCATAATAAATTAATAAGGCAGTAGTTGATAAATGTTAAACGCCCACCGTGAACGGCATACAGTGGTCTTTGACTTATTGTGATCGATGTAGACAAGTACTACTCAGTTTTCCATGTTGACATGTCATCAGTGTCATTTAAAAGCTACAGATTAATACCTGTGAAGCTTCACGACGAAAGTCGCCAAGCGGCGGAAAATATTCACTCAAGGTTTGTTTATGACTGGACTATAATACACATGGGTTTCAGCTGTGTTTAATGATACAAATATATACTCATCCGACATCGTTAAAGAAAGTATTTAAATACATTGGGCAGATACACCAAACTGCACACAATGGTAACATATGAAAGAAGAGTACGGCAGAGATTTAACTACCCGGTACCGTGCTGCCAGGGGAATGAAATATGAGTCACACATCAGCGAACAAAAAAAAAAAAAACAACACATTGAACACCGATGGTCTCCTACATCGTCGTTTACAAACAAAAAAACCCGATGAGAAAACGACCGATAACTGGATACAGTCCCTAAGTAGACCCATAAACAACTAAGCATGCACACTAATACTTTTGCACATACACACCATTTTATTAAATAATTCTTATTAATGTGCGGGTACTTTAGCTAGTTACTAGTAAATGATTATTAGGATATATTCTTCGGGTATATAAGCAATAAGTAACAAGCTAGTGAGACGGTGGAACACAGGTAACCGGTCAATCGAATGTGGTGAGGACTGCCAATCGATCATTGTTTACAGGAGATTGAATGTCGTCGTAACAAAAGGTGAATATTAATGTTTTCTTCAACCGTTTTGTTGTGGTCACCAGTTAATAAAAAAGTTAATACATTTTCAAAAAGATCAATGTTTTGCGCTATTTGTTTAGGGCAGTGGAGACAAAAGAGATTGATGTAGTCAATAGGGTGTCCTCAATTACATGCCATTGAAGTTGAAATAAAATTATGAAATAAGTGTTCTCCTAAGTTACTACAATCATTCTGTGACTTGATTAATATGATATTTGCTTCTCGTGTACCAGTGTAGTACCGCGTGGGCGGCGAGGATGATGGAAATGTGGTTTCCAGACTGTCTTTAAATACTGAGATACACTCAAAATGTATTACATGCGTGGTCAAGGTATTCTATTCGAGAACGGCCGTGGGGAAGAAAGAGTTCTGGAATTGCTCTGTACCACAGAAATAAGTTGTGTAGTTGTTGCTATTTCGTGTTGTGTAATGATTTCGATTGGCTACCGTAGTCGGTAACTAGTTTGCTAGTACGGATGGAGTCATTTCTTTCAATATTAAAAAAAAAAACATTATTAGCCGATGCCATTTTCTTCGTTCACTAAGTGGTCTAAAACATGGTAAAGTGTTTCCGATGGAACACATCGGGCAAGGCCAGTTATTGTGCGAAGTCAATCTTTTTGGATCAGTTTGAGGCGATTACATAAATATAAAGGAAGGTTGTCCCAGACAACATCAGCATATTCTAGAGACACCCTTCGGCTTAGAGCCAACAATCATTTGGGCTCCATTAGGTTAAACCCCGACCCACCCATAGTTGAACATTTCTCTCTCCCTGATTTTTGAAATCATGCCAATTGCAAGAGCACACGTTACTCTCTCTGACGAAGAAACCAAACAGACATGCTTGGAATGATTTGTTTAAACAGCCATGCTCATTTCCTTATCTTTATATTTCTGATATATTGATTTGTAGCCGGATGTGATACTAACACCTGTGGAATATCTTTTGTCTACATTGATTAGGGTCAATTTAACCCTGCAGTCGGTTAAAACATGCTGTTTCAAAAACAATTCTTTTCTGGAACCAATCAATATTTTTCAATATTTAGACTGGAAACGGCTAATAGAGGATTTGTTATGTTTTTAAATGACGGCAAACGTCCTTTACTGAATCAGCAGCTGTAATAAAACGGTTTGTACAGCCTATGATACACAATTGTATATTCAGGACTAGTTTGCAAAAAGAAAGTCATCTCCAACTGTTATCATATACATTTTTCTGCAGACAGACAGCGACTGGACTTGTTGACCAAAACTTATCAACTCACATTCACGTGAAATGTCAGTGAACTAGCACTTGCTAATAATATATTCCCATCACAGTCATGATACATGTATGTTTACTTATAAATACAGACCCAGTTGTTTTACAGTTTAGCTTAATATTCACAGTTAACTTTTGTTGATTTACCAAATCACTGTAGGAATAAGCCTACATAGCCGCTTTAGTGATGTTTTTCTACCGCTATCACACAGTAATTTAGGACCAGATGTGTGGGTTCTATGACACCCGCTACCGACTCTAACAATAAACACAGGAACAGGACGACTTGTATATAATACAAAAACCCTGATTTTCGTCGTTTACATTATACCCTAACAGCTTGCCCTTCGAATTACATCTCCATATTTACATTGCCGCCGCCAAAGATTCTATTCAAAAAATGAATGTTGAAAGCGCAAATCCCTTACATGGTTTGACACTGAGTTAATAACCGTTTTTCGAGAGAAAGAAATACTAGGAAATACTTTTAAAAAACTGGTCACCCATAAGATAAATTTGCTAACACAAAGCTCTGAGCTAAATTTAAAAAAAATTAAATGTTTAGAATACTCTGAATATTTAACCCCAAAATAATATGAAATTTCTCTAAATAGTTAATGTAT
>JARFOD010024966.1:0-17807 GCA_031763545.1 Mopalia muscosa
ACTCTCTGAAATACTGTATGCCACACAAATGTAGTCGCCTTCATCTCTCTAAGATACTATCAGGAAATGGCTGCTTTTCAATGATATAAATTGTTATTTGACCCCAATATCTTAAGTTATTAAACAGGTCAACCTATATCCAAGATGTGGATGGTTGGATATTGTCTTAAGGATATAGTCAAATTCCAATCAAACAAAGAAATGCCTGCCATAATGTATAACCAAGTAACACAATAAGCTTTGCTCTGTTTATCATTTGTCTCTGATGTTATGTCAAATGGTTGTTTTCTATTAACAATGCAAACTGTTGTCAAAGTTTTCTGAACTAGGATCTGTTCAAACTAAGAAAGTGTTATTCCAAAATAACGAAAATACTGTTAAACATCACTTTCTAAAAGACACAAAAATTATTCGTTGTCAAAGTTGTTAGAATTTGTATAATAAAAAATAATCCTATTTATTTCCGTTAATAAAAAAATGTTAATAGTCAAACTGACATGCCATAAATGTTTTTATTTGCTTAAATATGCAATTTAGCTCTACTATTGGATAGTTATTTTTTTTATCTTTGTTACTCATGCTGATGGGAAAATTCACCCCAACCTGAGAGACAGATCAAGCGATCTGGACACATTATATCCCCCAAAATAATTAAATTGTCTTTTCAAAGCTTGTAAAGCCCAGGAGGCTTCTGGGATTGAAACGATGAGTTGGAATAAAAGACGTCTTATGAGAATTTGCTACAAATTGTGTTTATTTGAGAATTTTATCATTACGACTACTGTTGGTGTTGATTGCCTGTGTTTTGTCGATCAGTGTTTTTATGTTGTACAGGGGCTTTTGTGAACTTTACCCTGGGGACTGGTTTTCTTTATTGGAGCTCTTGGCAAAAGTACCAGATCTATTCAAATAGCCTCTTAAGGACTCGCCAGGGGTAGGGCTTGTTTTTGTGTGTGATATTGGCCACCTAGTGTGAAAGTAAAGCAAACCACTCAACCTGAAAATTTATCTCCCACAATTGTTTGTTGTGGGAAGCGTTTCACATATACTCTGTTGATTTTCGCTGCTAATTTCCTGTTATCAGAGCCAGGCCTGAAATTGCTACGGATTCATTTCACCATTGAACTTAAAACCGGCCACCACCCCTTAGTTTAATTTTATCTTTCCAACGCTACACCCTTTTCAATAAATCATGGAGTGGTCTTCTAAGCCTATAAAAAGAATCCGACCCATTTTGGTCAAGATCATCATTTTTAGTGTTTTCTGGACAATGCCCAGTTAAGAAGCCTTTATGCCTGAAGTGCAGGGGCGACACACACCGTAAATAAGCAACACTCGGTCCATTATCTCTCTGTTAGCCACTAACAAAAACCACACAGCCAGTTGAAAAGGCAGGGTTAGGGGTTAACACTATGTTATCATTGACCAAGGCTTTACTGTGAACAATGACAAGCACTAGGCCAATAACAGTCTGTATTGCCCAGTGTCCAGGGTTTTACATCAGACAAAGGCAAGCATGAGGGCCAATATCAGTCCGTATTGCCCAGTGACCAGCAAAGTCCATTTATTTCTCAAGGGCCCCATTTTTCACCCACCTAATGACCCCTTATGGCACCCAGTGGATTACAACGGCTCACTTGATAACCTAAATTAAGGTGTTCTATCCTAATGAACTAATCAACTCCTAAGACAGTAGCTAATCGTCTTCAATGTTTACTCTTCAAAACAAGGAAAGCCTGGACAGCTCTTTCATCAACACAGACAAATAGGCAATTCTATGGTATTTTAGACAAATGTATGCTCTGATAATTTCTCCAAATATTAGACTCTATTGCCTGTGATCCACGGCTTTAGAATAGACAAAAGCAGCTGAAGGAGCCGATGTTAGTCTCTATTGCTCATCATCCACGACTTTAGAATAGACAAAAGCAGCCATAAGGGACTACGTTATTCTCTATTGCCCATTGACCAACAACCTTATTTATTTCTAAGAGTTATCATTTTTCACCTATAAATTTTTTTTTTTTCCAATAATTTATAAAAAAAAGAAATAGTAACCTTCAAAAATATTATATATATTCTTAATGACATCTTAATTTTAGATGTTGACCATCAGGTATATGAGTGAGTCACATGTTTTGGCTCCGGCAATTGCGGGGGTGGTTTTTACCAGGTTTCCTCTCGGTTTTCCACCATAATAAGGATGTGTTCAGTGTGAAATACCCTTGATACGACGTTAAACACCAATCAAACAAACAAAGAAACTTAATTTTAGAACAACCTTTTATTGTTTCTGGTCATCTGGCTAAAAGTAGTTTGTTTGCTGTCTTTTCTTAGTACTGGAGGAAGATTAACTTCTAACTGTATCAAAACACGTCACACTTTATGGTTATGCTAATGTCAATTTTTGTTGGAATACACCACCATCAAAAAGTGGAACACCCTTATCAAAGTAGGGCGTAAAACACCAATCCATCAATTTTTTTATTCGCAATTAACATCAATTGAAAATGTTTTATATATTTAAATTAGTTATTCGCAAGGTCACTGACATTGACAAGCAATCACAGTCGACACAAGTAAAGCAGTGCTGCATCAAAATCAATAATTTGATATAATGTTATTTTTGTAGCCCACTGTTAATTATAGGGATATTGATTTCTGCTGAATGTGTATTACAGCGACTGTCGACAGATACGAAAAGCGTCTAAGAATAAACCAGATATTTTGATATTCACTGTGTTCAGGTGATTCTTTTACTGATAAATGAGTTCTTCTCACATATTTGACAGACATAGAGGCTATTGTCGTTGTTTGTTTCTTCTTTATTGTTTTTTTTTTTGTTTTTTTGTTGTTGTTGTTTTTTGCTTTGTTTTAGATATAGTTTTCCACTATTATTTTAGCTGGCATAAATTTATCATAATTAAAGAAGATATATTTGTGCATAGCTTTTATGATTACCCTGGTCACCTGGGAGTTTTTTCCATAAGGTTTGTCTTGATGCTCAAGCCAGTGTTAACAGTGCATGATGTAGGTGGCAACATTTATTTGAATAAGGGATGAAAAACTGTTCCACAATGGCTAGATTGTTGGAAATAACCAGCATAATAGAATCAGTACATTGTTTAATTTGTCAGAATAGACAGTAAATAAATACACTGGACGTTTTCAATTATGGTGACTGCTCAGACATCATAGTGGTTACCATGGCGGCCATCTTGTCTGTCTGAGACAATTTTGGCTTCTGTTTTAAGTATCCCATAATTCATCGGTGTGTTCTGTAAGACATGCGATTTCCTCATTAGAGTCGGACGTTAACGATACCTGCGTTAGCGGAACCCATTAGTCTGACAATACCTATGACTTTGCTTCTGACACACAGACACATTTTATATGGAAACTTCGACGAAATAAATCTCATATCTGTAAAGAAATGGTAACTTATCGTCAGTGGAAAATATCAAAAGTTCACCAGACCTGAGATCTCTTACAAGGGGATAACAGAAAAACAGTGACCAATGACTGATTGTCAAAAACATCAAATGATTAATTATCTAGTTAATAATTTATGTTCAAATACATTATCACCAACACAGTGAATGTGGCATAAAACAATAATAAGACAGTCCATCACATAATAAAGACCTCTTCTTTACAAAGTTTACGCTTTAGTAATTGCTAAATTGGTGTAGCAATCTTTAGTTTAGGTAAAATTTGAAATACTATAACATGTAAGACCCCCTGTGGTAAAGCGTATTTCTCTGTCCCAACAGCGGTACTCTTTTTTTCTTTCATATGCGGTCTAGGTCAGTACAGTATGTTCTGATCACGGCCTTGCGTTCTTTGCCTCTAGGTCACTACAGTATGTTCTGATCACGGCCTTGCTTTCTTTGCCTCACTGGAGGAACATTAATTTCCCAACATGGTAATCACTTTATCCTTTGTGGTTGTGTTTATTTGCCTGTTCAGTGTTGTAACGCACCGCTGTCATATGAGGGCAATATCCTTGAGCATGACATTACTTGGATTCTTACAAATATTTTCTTGAAAGCTCATAACAATAAATTGAATTTGTGATTTAAAAAAATTAAAAGGCGATGAATTTTAAACTAAAGCTTTGCATGAAATGGAATTTGATCAAATTTGAATGTTCATTGTTAAAAAAGGAAATATTGCATATTTTGAAATTATGCTAAAATTGAGTTTTTATAGAGTTTTATTGAAGAACCTATTATTAAATCCTCTACCCTTTAGGATGGTGTTAAACACCAATTAACCAAATTCCATACTCTTAAGAATGGCATTAACACTAATTAATCAAATCCAGTCTTCTCATATCAAACCTTACCTTTAAACTATTTAAATGTAAATATTTTTTTTCTTGGTAAAACAGGGGTTTGAATCCTCTCAAAATAAATTATATAAGGCAGGTAAAATTTGCTTACTTTCTGCTTGAAATTTAAAACATGTCTGTGTATTTGTAGCAATTTGAATAAAAACTAAGATAAATAATATCAGAAATTCCCAGGTCTCAAATCATAGGAAGTTTTCAAATTTTAGTTGCCTGCATAACCCCAAACCCTGGAGAGTGTAATCAGATAATGTTTAGGCTATTAAACATCTGCCACCGTAGATCTTCTACTGTTAAATTATGGTAGGAAAATAAGAAGAAATAATAAATTTTCCAAACAAATTAATAATGCACGTAACATTTATTTGGATTGATGAGAAAATTTAATAAATATATTCACTTTTGTCTTGCCCTGTATTGGCTGTATGTTGTGTAAATCACAAATTATTAGCCAAAAGAGGTGTACATCCATGTCTCTGAAACATTTGAAACACCCTGTGTAATATGATTTTATTAAACAATCGTAAAGAAAATGGCAAATTAGACACCGAAAAATAGTTAGTTGATATGCTGTTTGGGTGGTAACCTGGAATTATTAGTGCAAACTATTAACATATTTACAACGGGATGAATTACATTGTGCTGTGAGTATTTTTCTTTGACATTTTGAAGTGTTTCTGTTATGCATTCCTCTGGAAAAATTAGTCCCTGGCAGATGTAGATTTTTGATAAACCGGCTCTGATTTCCTTTAGGATAATACCGAGTCACTAAAAAATAAAACGATCTTGTTGGATCAGAAAATACGATAATGGCTATCACCGCTTTATATTTCGGAGGCGTTTCTTTGTATTTACTCGTGACTTTGTAAATACTAGAAGAAACTTTCCTGTGCCAACAAGTCAGCTGCATCAAAGAAACAAGCCAAAGAGCGGGATTCGTGTTAGCACGTCGTTAACTCGCCGATCCAATGGTTATCACATGGGCGCGAAAACAGCAATTTCCTTTAGCACTTGCAATTCTGTTTTCCGAAGCAATCTCTCATTTTTTTCTCCCACGTTGACTTTAAACAAAAATTGCTAAAAGATCTATAAAAAAAATCTTTGACCTCTTTTTTGACTAAAGCTCTTGGAAACAATGCCGCTCAAAATGGAGATGATATTGGATGTTTTGTCGATCACGTTTTTGTTGACTTTTCGGAGGGCCGTGTTTGGAGATGTTAACCTAATCGATGGCCTCTTAATAGACTGCCTTGATTCCCCATTCTCTGCCCATCTTCCCATTAACTACTCTCTCAATTCACCCATTATTGAATTTTTGTCGATAAAACCTCATTAAGGAGATCATTACGACAGCCAAGATTTCTTTAGATTTCGCGACAAGTATTTCTGAAATATCACAGTTTTTTTTAATGGTCCTTAAAGATTCATAAAGGTTTCTTTAGATCTGTTGAAATGTCTGAAATGTCACAGGAGTTTGGAGATTTTTATATTGACCCCTTTATTTTTTGATAGTGGTATTAACCACGTATCACCATACATCATTTATAACTTTTTTTATAGATTCTAGGTTTTATTCCCGCTTAAGCTCTGCTTATTCTGATATAACATGCCTTTGATGCTCAGTTCAGTGTTTGCAAAACTGAAAAAAAGTGAATTGATATTTATTGAATATCTACTCTCTTCTTTTATTCAAAATATATAGAGATGATTCACCCCTTTACTTGGTGAAAATTTCTGGTTGTTCTACTGTGGGCCTCTGTAGCTCAGTCTTTAAGAACTTTGGACCCTGCTAAGGAGCCATCCTGCCATGAGCCTCTGTAGCTCAGTTGGTAAGAACTGTGAACCCTTCCAGAGAGCCATTCTGCCGTGAGCCTCTGTAGCTCAGTCGGTAAGAACTCTGGACCCTGCTAGAGAGCCATTCTGCCAGGAGCCCCTGTAGCTCAGTCGGTAAGAACTCTGGACCCTGCTAGAGAGCCATTCTGCCGTGAGCCTCTGTAGCTCAGTCGGTAAGAACTGTGAACCCTGCCAGAGAGCCATTCTGACGTGAGCCTCTGTAGCTCAGTCGGTAAGAACTCTGGACCCTGCTAGAGAGCCATTCTGCCGTGAGCCTCTGTAGCTCAGATAGCTAGAGCTCTGGCCCATTTAGCCAGAGACGGGGAGTTCAAATCCCAGTGGAGGCAAGCTAATTTGTTTTTCTCTTCAATTAAAATATATCTATACTAGAACCAGATAAGCAGAATAACCTCAACCAAAAAAAAAAATGTGAATAATTTTTCAACTAAAAAGACAATAATTAAAGGACCACGTTAGAATCCCGAAGGAAGCAAGGACTTTACTGTCTTTCTCTATAATAAATATATATGCATTGGAAATATATATCTTGAATTTAAAAAAAATATATATTTATATCAATCTATTATTGAATATGAAACCTTGACAAATTCTATAATTATTTTCTTAAATTGATGGAATAAAGACATCTTGGCAGATAGTCACGATCAATACATGTGCAGTTTCCGTGAGGACAACATTATGCAGTGTATGCCCTAAGAAAACAAACATGCTAAGTAACTTCACAATCTTAACTAATCTAGATCTTGTATTAGATAGCTGAATTACACAGTTTATGCACAAAAATTTGTCCCTTTTCCAACCATTGATTAGTAAAATTTGAAGTGTTTTGCTAGAAATTTAATATTCCTTCACTGCTATGCATGGACTGTATAAACTGCATAAAAGCTGTGTGGTCCATAATTCAACTTATTTTGTACACCTTTTTTGTCATTGAATTCAGCCCTCTGGCTAAGGGCAGTTTGTTTGAAGAGTAACTGGCTCAGCCTATCCTGGGGGTGGTTTTTATGAGGTTTCCTCATGGTTTTCCACCATATTGAGGCTAGGAACAGTGTGAAGTGGGCAATCCATTGCATATTAGTTAAATACCCTTGAGTACGACGTTAAACCCTAACAAACAAACCAACCAGTTGTATGCTGACCTGGTGCCTGTTGCTGAAGGAACTATGAAATTTAATCTGCTATTAAATGACATCAGGCCATCTTAAAAGTTTTATCTCTTATCTGCTATTAGCTACTTAATGATCTTTAATGACAGCAACTAGCCTCTGACCTTGTATATGTAAAGCATCTTTTAACTCAGATTTAAATTTCAATCAATCAGTCAGTCATTCAGTCCATTCAAATTTGACCTTTGACATTGCCGTCTTACAGAATTTTTAACTCATTTACACTTAACTAAAGAACACCATTGGCTTTGTAAATATTCAACAGTGATTAGACATAAAAATGTCTCCAATCCACTTTCAGTTTACTCTCTTATCTGGCCTAACAAAGGGTTCCACGGGTGAGATGGTAACATTTAAGTGGTTTGGGTGTTTGCAGAACTCTGCCCTTTTAAAATGGACAGATTTGTTAGTCCTTTCACTGGAGTACCGCGCATAATAAAGGTTGAAATTTACTGCAGTTTGAAGACTCCCTTACCCTATTGCTGCCTTGTACTGTTTGTTTAAGGTGACCATAAAAACTATAAAATTGACTTCTTGGTAATTCATGTCAGTTCCTGTTCTATTCTCTGTTAACAGCTTGACAGCACATTTTTGTGTAGGGTAAACAGTGTTTTTAACATATAACATGCAAGTAATGCTAAGATTGTATAATTCTTGATAATGATCATATTTTCTGTGACTGTAAGATTGGACCTATAGTGATTCTTGTTCGAGGAAATACATAAGGTTTCCTGTTATATTCTATGTTAACAGCTTGACAGCAATTTTTATATTGGGTAAAAAATATTTTATACAAGTTCCATGTTCAAAGATATATAAATAGTGTGAGTCATTTTAAGATTCTATCATTCTTGAAAGTGAATTTTGTATGATTTTAAGATTGGACCTAGAGTGATTCTTGTTTGAGGTTTATAAAAGTCTGTCTGTTGTGTTTTATGTCAACAGGTTGCCAGCAAATATTTGTTTTATAAGATAATATATACCATTTAGAGCATTCTAAAATTTTATGATTCTTCAAAGTAAATTTTCGGTAATTTTAAGGTTTGACCAAGAGCGATTCTTGTTTGAGGAATACAAGAGACTGTCTGTTGTGTTTTATGAAGTTTTATGAAGTGAAACTTCTGTGATGTTAACACTAACAGTGGATTAACAGTTGTATAATGGTCTTTGTGGGGGAAATAAAACCTCTGGCTTAGGGTAGCTTATTTGAAGAGTAGCAATGCTGTCTTAACTCAACACTGGAGGAATATTAATTTTCAAACATTATGGAAATGCTTCACATTTATCTTAATTGGGCCTGCGACCCAGGCTTAGTGGCAACATGTGCGCTTCCTAATCCTACTTCAATGTACCGTTCACAGGATCAAATCCATCTGTCAGCTATCAGGTATTTTCATGAGTGAGTCACAAGATGTGGCTCCGGCATAATCACATGGGGGTGGAAATGGACAGTCTGTCGTGATATAAGTGAAATAACCCTAACCACCAATCAAACAAATCTTAGTTGTGCTGGTGTCAATTATTGTTGGAATACACCGCTGTCATATAAGTCATAAGTACATGTACCCTTAAGCACAGCATAAAACACCAATCAATCAATCAATCAATCAGTTGAGGAAATACAAAGGGTTGCTATATTTTATTGACAATCTAGCATAGATTTTACTGAGGCTGTAGGCTGAGAAGGTTTTATCTTTAAACCTGTAGGCTTTACACTTCTTTCACTTTACACTGATTTAAAACATACATGAAGCATTCTTGACGGTCTCACAATGATCTGAGAATCCACCATTGGTTGCAAGTAGTAGCAACAGTGAAAGCCCATATCTTTGTTTAATATATGATGCTGGAATGCTATCACATGAGTGAAATAGCCTTAAGTACGATGTTAACCTTAATTAAAAAGAAACACTGCTTTGTCAGTAAAATTATCATTAGTAAAGCTTAAGAATATAAAAAGTTACAATTTTTGTAAAACTGCAGTCAAACAAAGTTGCGTAAAATGCGAGATAATTCTGTGTTACTATTTTACAGACAGTAGTTGAATTTTTGTAGTATTTACATTAAGGCAATTTCCTATTCCTTTTCAATTTTTTTCAATAGACTACCTTTGGCAGCTCCTACAAGCTTAAAACATATACTAGCTCAGGTGGGGTATTATGGTCAAAGAGAAAGCTTAACTCAATTAACAGACTTAATCCTTCTTAATCCATCGTAATCCAGCTTTATACCAACCTTACCTTGATCGGTTACCTGTTCTCTAATTTAGATGTAGCTCACCATGAGGTAAACATAATAAAGTTTAATGTAGAAAACTTTACCATAACTTTACCATATTTATTTCTGCTAATATTCGCAGACCACCACATTAGCATCAATTACAAACAAGCTGATATCAAATCGTATGCAAATATATTGAATTTATATCCAATAATATGAAAATAATCTTACAACTATATAACAAAAAAAACTCATTTTATTCAACCGTTTGACTGTTTTTATAATTTGTAGTATAGTTGTATATTTTATTCAGTCACAGGCCCGCGTCCGTGACTATGTGGTCAGTGTGTGCTCTTAATAATCCTACATGTTCTTCCATGTACCGTTCACAGTATCAAGTTTATCTGCCAACCATAAGGGATATGAGTGAGTTGCATAATGTGGCTCCGGCAATCATGGGGGTCGTTTTTCAAATGTTTCCATCTGGTTTTCCACAGTAATTAGGCAAGGAGCAGTGTGAAGTGGACAATCCATCATCATATAAGTGAAAAACCCTTGAGTACGATGTTAAACCCCAATAAAACAGCAACAAAAAGTTATTCAGTCACGCTAACATGCCAGTTGATAGATAACATTTCCAATATACTGGTAGAAAAAAAAACAAGAAGAAATTTTTTTGGTATTTTATGAATGAAATTTTTAGAAGATTTACATCAAAGAGAATTAATCGGTCAATTGGAAAAGCAGACAGAAATTATCCAAGTTAAGACTGTATATTTCATTCAACAGGTGTTCTTACAGATGGTATAAGTTGATTAGGGCACCTCACAAGGTTAACAGTTCAAAAGATCACGACTCTTCAGAGACATAAGAGTAAAAATAATCAAAAGTTTCTCTCTCATTTACTTTCTGTTCTTAAATATTTATAAATTCGGCTTTGATTGTTTTCATTTTTAATTACAAGTAGCAAGAACTTAGCTGACGAAAGAAAGTAAAATGTTTATAATGAAAAGTTGCAATAGTTTGACATGGTTTTGTTGATTTTTGGATAAGTTATAATTACATGTATTTTGCCATGAAATATTTATTTGCCGCATTTCTTTTGTATCTCTTAAGTGGATTGAACTCAGAATTTATATGCAGCTGTGTTTCTCTCTTTTGGGGTATTTTTTTGAAAATAATTGCTCTATTGATTGAGAAAAATCTGAATGTTACATGTATCAGTCTTCAGTTAATGTTGAATGGATAGGGGACTTTACTATTGCCTAGCATTCTGTTACATGTATCAGTCTTCAGTTAATGTTGAATGGATAGGGGACTTTACTATTGCCTAGCATTCTGTACTACCGTATCTCATTTTCAATTTTGTCCGACTGCATAACTAAGTCTATCCCATAATTCTACGCTTGCTGGTGTGTATTTGAAGTCTTAAGACATAAGGTATCAATTATTTGCACAGTTGAGTGTTAGTTGGATTAACATGGGTGTCTGTAGATCTGTATTTCTCGTTAAGGTGTAATTATGTGGCCAGCATCACTTTGTGTTTGTGCCGCTGGCCACGAGTAGTAGAATTATCATTTTCCATTAGATCATTTCTATAATAATTATATTATAATACTTCGCATTTTGGTTTTGTTGCTGTTAATTCTTTGGAAAATACTCCAATATTGTATGGGTGAAATAGGTTTGAGAATGGTGATAAATACCAATCAATTGGTGAATGGTATATCAAATTATATGTCGATCAAAAGGACGCTTAACTTTGTCAAACAAAATATTAGCATGGAATGTGCAATCCTTTTTGCAGGTTTAAAAAAAAAAATTGGACATTCAGCCGTGATCCCCATAGAAATCATGAAATTGATTTTTGATATGTCATGATAACCATTTATGATTGTGTGAATATAAAACCATTTTCTGGAGGCTTGATCATAAATGACTTGTCCATCGTTGTAGTAAATTGTTACTGTGGATCAAGTTGTCACAATTTGGGCAAGCTTTTAGTATGCAGCAATTATCTTGTTCGTCCCAGTCCGCCCGTTTTATATCAGCTATGCTATAACATACAATAACAGAATTTATTAGAGTTCAATGGTCGCTGTATTTAACATTATTTGTCTCCCGGGAGTTGTGATATTATTTCCCAGAAATAGTCATCATTGTTAGTTTAAATAATAAATTTTTTTTTTCTCCTAACTGTTATGGTTTTATGTCTTCTAAACAGGGCCTTAGCTTTTTTATGGTGTCCAAAATGGCCATTTTGTGTCACTTTTTATATATTTGGGTGTCCCATTTTTACAGTTTTCATATCTTCTGATTGTTCAAGTTTCTTAAAACAGGGTGTACAAATGAGGCAATTTGGCAGATTGACGGGTGTCTGCCAATCTTCCAAATATTTAAATTGGTGAATTTACTCAATTTTCCCGCTACATTGTGATTCAGTATTTTGTTTTATTTTAGACTTTTTATCGAGAATATAGTAAGGCGTTTATTTGTAAGCTTATTTTAAAAAAATTATTAAAGACCAGACAGGTTAAATATAAGGAGCATGTGTTCTGTCTCTGTTTGGTCTATAATTGAAGAAGACAGCTTTTGTAAACCCCTTCTGGTAACCGTTCTCAGTGGGCATGTATCAATATTTATAGACTGTTTAGTCCATGGGCTAAGTATGGTAACTTTGACCACTTCTTTCTTACATTTTATTTAGTTAGGGGTGTTAAATTTGATTAGTGGTCCTCTCTATAATTAAATAAACAAATTGTTGGCCAGGCTGCCTTACTGCAAATATTCTAAAAATTTCAAAGAAGAAAAAAAAAAGTTTGACTAAACCACATTTTTTTTTCAGACCAAGCCTGTTTCAAATGTTCTTTTGAAATTAGACATGGTTTAAACTAATTTACATTAAAAATTTATGAAACCTTGGTAAAATACAACAAATAATTGTGCTATTATTGATAACATTTCCAAATTATTTTGTAACAAGAACCGTTATGGCGGGATTTTATTTGGCAATAAAGCAACATTCAATTTTTCAATAAAATTTATGAAATTTTAAAACTAATTATCAAAACAATTGTTATTCATTCACAATTGACTCTTCAATCTTATTTACCACTTTCTGTTTCCTTATTACTTCTCTAAGCTTAGAACTGAAGGATCCCAGCGTAACCCTTGCTTTTCTTATCTCTGTCCATCGTTTATTATTACAACTTGTAGTTTTTTTATAGTTTCTCATAGTCTTGAAGATTTGCGCTAATAAAACAGAAAAATGTTCAAAATTTGCATACAGATGAGATGGGAGTGGTGGATGACTTATTTTGTTTGTGTGTTTGTATTTTATCTTGCGATTGACCTACATGTAGCTTCCTGTTGCCCTGATACTTTCAGGGCTATTGAAGGGGCAATGGGAAGCAGATCTGTTTGTGTTATCGGAGTTGTATTTCGTCCTGTGATAGCCCTGTGTAAGCTGTGCTGTCTTTGTTTATTGTCAGTTAAAATTTGTTTCCTTTAGCAGATGATGATCGGCTGGAACACAGTCATGTGAGTGAATTACCCTTAAGTACACTGTTCACACCAGGGGCTTAGCCAGAAATCAAAAGTATGGTGTCCCATATGGTCATTTTGCTTTGCTTTTCAAATAACTGGGTGTCCAATTTTGACAGTTCTCCTATCTCTGGAATATTAAAGTTTCTTAAGAGAAGGTGACCAAATGAGGCAATTGTTCACTTCAGGGTGTCCATTTGGATGGATGTCTGCCTAAGCCCTTGGTTCACACCCAATCAAGCATATATTGCCAATTGCCTTTGGGCTGGCACACCATCAAATATGAGAGTCATAGAATGATAAGCACAGAGCAAAATCCCAATCAAACAAACAAAGCATTTAAACCATAATTTAATGAAGGAACAATAAACATGTACTTTGAAATTAGCAGTGGTGCAAATGAGGGTTCTCGTCAGTGAGTGAGATTGTATATGAGGAATGTAGCGGTAAAATGAATCATATTTACATACCAGATTAAATCAAGCACTCCATAAGGCAGTCTGTTTAATTGATTAACTTTATTTTTCAGATTCTCCCTCTAATTCGCATAAGGAGACAACAATTGTGGGCAAGAAATACCTAATAACACCAGCCTATCTGCGCAATTTTGAGGTAAGAAAAAATTTCAAAACTTGGAACTATGTTGTTGTGTGATTTTAGTTTGCCACTCTGCTCATGTCTGGGCTCGTGGCCGTGGCTTAGTGGTAGCGAGTGCGCTTACTAATCCTACTCCAATGTACTGTTCACAGGATCGAGTCCATGTGTCTACCATCAGGTATATGAGAGTCACATGTTGTGTCTCCGGCAATCACTGGGGTGGTTTTTACAAGGTTTCCTTCCGGTTTTCTACCGTAATTAGTCTGAGATGTGATTGTGGGAGGAATATAACTCCAGGGTTTGAAATAAGGTGAAATAAATTAACTTATTTTGAAATCCAACTTGGAATATTTCATATTTAACATAGAATAACTGCTCAATTTTGATTGGTTATTGTGTTGTTGATCAGTAACTACTAATCACCAGCCCTAATTTTCATGCCTGATACTAGTTTCCTTTCACCCTGATGCTCAGATATATTGTCTTTTTTCAATCCATTTACTTAAGAAGAGTGTATTTTATCACAAATATGTGATTTGTTCAATGGTTTTATCCTTACATGTTTAGGTGTTGCTATGGTTACTTTGGGGAGTAAGATTCCATCTTTTAAAAACATACATCCAAATATCATTTTTTGTTATTCTTCTATTGGGAAACATCAGGGATGTTGCATTCATACAAAACTTTGTATTCTATTAAAAATCAGTTTTCATGGGTTTCTTTGATTAATATCAACCACCATTAAAACCCTCAAAGCAGATTATTGCTCTGTTTTATAAGTAATTTTTTTTTTATATAAATCTAGCCGAAACAATTTTTAAAAGAAAGTAAATTAATAAACAGAAAAGATTTGGTACAAAACAGAGAATGAATCAAATAGAAAGTTTAGTTGATTGATCCCTCCCCCTACTCCAACAACATCCAGTTTGGAGAAATCATCAGTAAATAAATCATTTTTGGGGGTTTATAATGTGTACAAGTTACTTGTATATTGTTTTGCTGTCAGAAATTGTGTGGCTGTTAAAATGTAGCCATCTTGTTTTCTTCTGGTCTCTATATATTCTTTCAACTATGCAGATCCAAAGAATTCCAGAGATAGTTTTGAGTCGTCTGGTTTAAATGTTAATAAGGTGTTGGTTTAGTTTGAAATTGTCTGATAGCTTTGTGTGTATATGGTGTCAAGTGCTTGAGTCAAAGTTACGTTTACTTAACGGATTTGTATGTATTAAGTCAATACGCCGAGACTGCCCTGCTCCTGTTTTCTTTGTCACGTGCAATTTCGCAAAAGCGTGTCCCATGCTGCGAAGTACATGCAACATTTCGTTGGCAGGCGAGGAGTCCCTGACCTACTTTTTTTCAAATAACCAAAAGATTTTTTGTCAAACGTAATGTGTTTGCAAGAAGGGTTTGCCCTAGTAATGAATGGTTTGTTACAACGTTACACTCTGTAATGTCTGTTTGTAGAAAAAGCACGTTTGTGCAGTTACCCTGTGCATACATTCATGACATTTTACGCTTGCTGTTTCCATGTTTCAATTAAAATATCCCGTAATCCTGGAAGACTGCTGCAATTTTATTAATTAACTAACATCTGGTGTGCGTTCTTTATATTGTTTGATTTTAATCTTATAATTACTACGATCATGGCAGTTTAGAATGTCAAGAAAAAAGAAGAACATAAATCACAAAAACAAAATTATTTTCTTCTGAATCTAAGTGTTGGTTGGGAGGGAGCATTCTGTTATCTTTGTGCTCTCAGAGCAACAGGGCAACTTTAAACTAATCTGTTTGTAATGGCTTTGTATTGTGATTGCTGTGCTGTGTCATTTGCTGTTGTTGTTTCTTGCTGCCTTGGACAACTAAGGTGGTTTTTTCCACCCATTGGGCTGACACGCTGTCATATGAGTGAAATAACCTTAATTACGTCGCTAACCCTCAATTTAACAAACGTTTTTTTAATATAATCAAATTGTTAGAGCATTACATGATGGAAATGTTTTTAAAATTATTAAAAGTTTATTTTATTATGTGACAATCTGTCATATGAGTGAAATAACCTTTTTTTTAATATAATCAAATTGTTAGAGCATCACATGATGGAAATGTTTGTAAAATTATTAAAAGGGTTGAAAGCAGATTTTATTATGTCAACTTAATAATGTTATAAAAAAGTTTTCTGACAATCTTTCATTTAATTGACGGTAGTTGGGAGGGAGATTCCTGTTGCCTTGGTGCTCTCAACAACATGTAGCCAATCTGTTTGTGATCTTGTCGTATTAGGCCTACATCCTGTGGTTGTCCTGCCTTGTCTTTATTTGTTGCCACTTGCCAGCCAAACACGCCACCATGAGTGAAACGACCAGAAGTTCCAAATTAAATGCGGCAGTGACTTAGTGGTTAGTGAGTACGCTTTCTAAAGCCTGCTTCGCTGTACCGTTCAAGGATCTAATCCCTCTGTACTCTCAGCTAGGTATATGAGTTAGTCACAAGATGTGGCTATGGCAATTATGGGGGTGAAATAGGTGAAATACCCTAAAGTACAGCTTTAAACCCCAATCAAACAAACAAACAAATCCATGTTAAAATGATTCCTTTCACTTATTCCGACCGGCACACTATCATGAGTAAAATAACCTGAAGTCTAGCTTTAAAATGGTTTCTTTCACCTATAAGAACAGCACACTTTCGTGAGTGAAAGGACCTGAAGTTCCATGTTAAAATGGGGTTTTTTTTTAACTTATTAGCCCAGGCCACCATCATGAGTGAAATGACCTGAAGTCCAGCTTTAAAATGGTTTCTTTCACCTGTAAGAATGGCACACCATCATGAGTGAAATGACCTGAAGTTTCATGTTAAAATGGTTTCTGTAACCTATTACATCGGTACACCATCATGAATTAAATAACCCCAAGCTCCACTTTAAACCTTAATCCTAGAAATACAAACTGTCAATTGTTGTAACACTATCATGTTATCATTGCTATGCAGATAGTGTTTTACACAGTATGTTTAACCTCTGCGTGATAAAGTCATGACCCACATGTTAAATACATACAGTAACTCATACTCTCTCTTTCATGGTGTTTTCTCTGCTCCGTTACACCCAAATTTTAAATAATCCAACCATCAGTGTTGTGTACCTTACTGAATTTGTCAATGTTTTGCCTTCAATGTAAAGCTCTAAATTTGAAGTTTAAGGGGAATTAATGACTTTGTTTATTTTTAAACATTCCATATTGAAGTGCCTTTAAAATCCTTTTAAAGTCCATGTAACTGAGCCAAGTCTATTCTTTAAGACAAGTAACTGAAACACTTAGATATTTTTCCCATGTGTTTTGCCATAGGTTTAGAAGAAGCCCTATTGCTAAGGGTAGTAGGTTCCCACCTTAGACATACATGTACTTAGCACTGCAAGAACATTAATACTCCAACAGTAACCCTGTGCTGTTGGGGAGAATGGACAGAATGGGGTCTCTCCATGGTTGTGCAAACTTAATTTAGGAGGGCCGATTTATCGGTTTCCCAAATTGTTTGCTATCTTCATCTAAAGTTGCGTTTTGATATTGATTTTCAGAAAATTTGGTCATCTGATAATCCATGAAGATTGTATTTGAAAGCAATTCAGCCATATTTTTCACAAAGGTTAATATATGTCTTTTGAAAATCTGCAAACCAGGTGAAAATGCCAGTGTTAGGTTACCTCACAATATGTTAGAGGACTGTTTTGGGGTTATGCCGGAAAATATTACAGAACAGGCCTGCAACAGTACATTATTTGAGTGAAATATTCCTTTGAGGTCAGCACAAAGCACAATCACTCAATCAAGCAGTGAAATTACCTTTAGCAATTACAGATGGTTTCTTATCACCCATTGGTTGAGGGCTGTCAGGGAGCTTCCTGTTGCTCTTTTGATTTCAGAGCTAAGGGGCAACATGAAGCCTATTTGTTTGTGATGTCTTTGTAATTTTCCATCCCATCTTGTTTTTGTTTGTTCCCAGTGCCATTGAGCAGGGTTTCCTTAACCCTTTGCCTTGGCAAACTGTTATGTAATTAAAATAACCTTAAGTATAGCATT
>JARFOD010024967.1:0-10824 GCA_031763545.1 Mopalia muscosa
TATAACCATTTAGTTGATACTTAATCTGGCCCTGATGAACAAACATAACTTTATAACCATCTAGTTGATCCTTAATCTTGTCCCGATGAACAAACATAACATTATAACCATTTAGTTGATCCTTTATCCGGCCCTGATGAACAAACACAACTTTATAACCATCTAATTGACCTTTAATCCGGCACTGATGAACAAACATAACTTTATAACCATCTAGTTGATCCTTAATCCTGTCCCGATGAACAAACATAACATTATAACCATCTAATTGACCCTTAATCTGGCCCTGATGAACAAACATAACATTATAACCATTTAGTTGATACTTAATCTGGCCCTGATGAACAAACATAACTTTATAACCATCTAGTTGATCCTTAATCCGGCACTGATGAACAAACATAACATTATAACCATCTATTTGATCCTTAATCCGGTCCTGATGAACAAACATAACGTTATAAATATCTAGTTGATCCTTAATCCGGCCCTGATTATCAAACATAACATTATAACCATCTAGTTGATCCTTAATCCGGCCCTGATGATCACACATAACATTATAAATATCTAGTCGATCCTTAATCCGGCACTGATGAAAAAACATAACATTATAACCATCTATTTGATCCTTAATCCGGTCCTGATGAACAAACATAACATTATAAATATCTAGTTGATCCTTAATCCGGCCCTGATTATCAAACATAACATTATAACCATCTAGCTGATCCTTAATCCTGTCACGATGAACAAACATAACTTGATAACCATCTAATTGATCCTTAATCCGGCCCTGATGAACAAACATAACATTATAACCATCTAGCTGATCCTTAATCCGGCCCTGAAGAACAAACATAACTTTATAACCATTTGATACTTAAGCCAACCCTGATGAACAAACATAATTTTATAACCATCATGTTGATCCTTAATCCGGCCCTGATGAACAAACATAACATTTTAGCCATCCCGTTGTTGAATTTTCGTGGATTTTCGTGAAATCAGACTTCAGATCGTCCTCTCTTGAGAATGAGAAGTTAATGCAGTCAAATCAATAGACATTTAACAAGATTATATAGAATAAAAAAACGCAAATAACGTCATTTTCCGTGCCCCTATTTTAAACCGAATGTTGGCTGCTTAATTGTATTGACTTGACACATAGAATATAGACAAATGAAACGTCATCTGAAGTCAATTTATTTCTAATGAAACACAGAAAAAAAAAAAGAAAAAAAAACAACCCAGCAATGTTTGAGTTTTGGGTCACACTCTCTTAATCTAAAACCATAATAAAGTCCGTTGGACACCAAATCAATCATTCTACGTGTATACTACTCGGACACAAAGCGTTTGTACAAATGTGTTAACCGATTACCTAGAGTTCGTTAAATAGGCTCACACAAAATATAACCTATAGTTACCGATGGACATAGGACTTGGCAGATCATAAAATCATTGCTGACCTATTTCTTGGTATGTCTGGCTTTATGTGACCCTCTTGGAACCGAGTAATCCTATACACCATAATGGCTCCTTACACCTGTACACCTTTCGAGAAATACCAATAATATCCTTCAGGATTTTGTGCATAAGAAAGGAACTTTATCGTATCAAAATTGCGCGGAATTTCTGAACATATCAAAAAGTAGCACAACAATGATGTATTTTAGCCAACTCAGACTCAAAGTGTTTTCCATACACTGTAAATATTGTTCTCCAGGTACTGGTACTGTAAAGTTGGTTCGTCATGCACTAGATCCAGGTATCGGCAATGGAGTCTTACGCTTTATTGACGATGCAACTATATCCTGTCCTCCATGGCAGTTTCGAAAAAATGGAAAACCCAACTCACGTGACACATTTCAGTCTGTTGATTGGGTAGATTTGTCAAGATGGCCGAATGTCAAAGTTATTGAATCGCCTCAGATTCGAACAGATTCAGTGGACCATACCATCTATAGACAACCGACGAAGGTGAGAGGTGTCTAATAGACCCTTTTATTAGCGGCCTGAACGTTTTTTTCCGTTCGAAAACACCTGCTTTATCATGTTATTTCGACGACAACGAACCCATGATGGAGTCGTTAAAGAAGATCATGGCTGACCTATCATGCATTGTAAATTTTGGTCTCCATGCACTGGAAACTATATTCTCCATGCCCTGTAAATTTGGTTCTATATGCAGTTTAAATTTGAAATCAAATTCTAATCAAACGGGGCAAAAATAGTTTAGGTGGCAAGAGGAGGATTCAGATGAGGTAGCATCAACCAATTAACCAAATGGCACAAATTCAAAAAAGCTATTTAATCATCACAACATGCGTTGTATCCTCGCTTTTATTGTGATACTTTAGCTCATGTTGAGTACATTAGATCAACATGAAAAACTCCCAAATACTGTTTATATCTAGCATTATTGTAGGAGTAAAACTGGGTAAACCCAGAAAACCCACGATCTCCCGCTGGTTACTATATATCGACCACAGATCGTCAGAGGGAATCGAACCCGCGACACCACAGGGACGTGTGCACTAGAAGCATTCACTCGAGAGCGTACGCTTGAGATCGTTCCTCCAAATTAACCATTAAACAATTTTATATACATTTCCAGAAGTCCTACAAACTAGAAGTGAGAAACGCCGTATTCAGCAGTGTAGACGGCATTGTTTCCCTCGCCCATGTTATAATATATAGGGTGCATATAGTGTGTGTTGTGCGCAGTCGGTTCGCAGAAAAGTCTTTCTAGCTACGGTTAGATTTGAATCTGTAGCTTTCGTTAAAAAATCGGTAACTATCGGTGAATAGTTTGGTCTGAATTTCACTCTTGAATTCTGGGAATTCTTGAATTCGTTTGCAAATTGTGAAAGTCTTGAATGTCACCATAGGAAGACACGGACTTGTTCAAAATTTTATTATATTTATGCCATGGCACAATCTTACCTATGACTTTATTGTGACTTATTTCGTACTTATTATTTATAAGTGTCCGGTTTTTATTGAACATACACAATAAAATAGTTTGATTATGATATTGGTGTGGGTTTTCATTGCAACTATTCTGAAGGGTCCACGACCACTGGCAGCAAACTCCCTTTGATTCCACGCGCCATGTCTTTTCGCGAGGTAGAACCAGGTCAAATCGACTGGGCAATTATAGAATTATCTCCCCTAATGGTTCGACAGTCCGCCACAACAGGGATGGCAAGTATTTGAATGGGTTAATTTTGGACACAATGCCGTACGCTACTGATATGGGTGTTTCAGGCTTCTGGTTAATGGACTTCAGATATTTCTTTTATCCATATCAATAAATCCGGTTTAAATACTAATTTGGCTCTCCATATTATGGTAAAATTTAGCACTTCACTGAAGTAATATAAGTTAGGATTTAACACTCATGTCAAACAAGCCGTGGAACTTTGTAAAGGGCTGTCTATAAAACACTGCACGACTCGTATCCGCGTCTACCCCTTTTAATGGGGACTATATATCTCTATTTTACAATTACCTACTGGATTGTATAAATACAACTTGTCGGCCCTATGACAACAATCGTTTGTTATCCTGCAAATAAAAGTAATTTATATTCAATCATAAAGTAAACAAATCATATCGATGGATGTAGCCTCGAATTTGCATCTTTGAATTCATTATTCATTCATCCCATTACTTTGATTTCAAAATCTGAAAACGCCGTATTCTTCTTCTTGAATGTTCCTGAACTTCCTTGCAATGTTCTATGGGGCACATATCGTGAGAAACATTGTTTAAGCGTTAAAACCGCCGAGCAAGTTCACCAGGGGAGACGATCCTAAAGGCATTGTGAAGTTATTTATATCAGTTATCTCCCTTTCCCCTTCTTCCGAAAAAGAATGACAATTTGTGTGGTTTAAAAATATATAGAATCGAATAGAATCTGTAATAGATACGAAGATGTCGTAACTGATATCTAAATATAAGTTTACGTCTTATCTGTGCCCCGTAAGCAATTCTTTTGAATTTGTTTGACCTGCAACCTTGCTTCAAACTGTTTTAGTTCTTTATAACATATCCACGAGATTGTTAATTTCATAAAATTTAGGAATTTAAAACAGCGATCAGATTGTTGAGAAACGTAGATTTAACCGGAGCGAGTACGTTTTCAATATTAAAAAGTGATTTAATTTTTATTCTATGCGTGACAATGGAATCACAACCAGAGCAAAACCAACAGTTGAACTTTTTCCTGGTTTCACGTATTCATTTTTCATGTATGCTTTTCTGGGGAACATCAATTACTGACGGAAAATTTAACAAATATTTGAACAACTGCTTTAAAATGCCTACAGTTTCCCAAAAAGACGTGGGTTGAAAAACGAATCCTTGAATTTGATTGTAAACTTATTTATAGGTCTGAATCAATCACAGGCATTTAAAGAAATATACAAGTAAAATTATTAAAAATGACGTGGTTTAAAAAAGTAGGCGTTTATTGAATTTGTTAAAATTTGATTTTATCACAAAAGAAACCACTGCTCTACAAACACACATTATTCTGAAAAAAAGTTAATTAAATTGTCTACCTTTATCAGTATAATACTAATTCTCTGTGATTCAACTGTTGGTATTGTATGAAATTGATAAGAGGTAAATAACATTCTAGGATTGGTCACAAAGTTGTTAATGTTAAATCTATTTTGCTCTTAATATTTAACTAGCTAGTCGCCATGGGGACATTTTGTTTGGCTAAAGACAGCGGAATTCAACAACAGAGATGATTTACTTTGTAAGCACAAAGCCAATATTAATTATACACCATTAAATATAACCTTCAATGCTTAGCGCTTTATCCATATACCTCAATTGAAATTCGAACAAAGCAAAATAAAACAACATCCCAACAACAATTACTTAGACGAAATGAGAAACCAAAACAAAAAGAAGGAAACAACGCCAATCAGTTCAGTTTTTTTCATGGATTAAGCGAAGTTAACTCTGTGGCAGTTGTTTTATTCTATAAACCATATAAACTATTTTGTTTGCTTCCTACGCGGATTACTTCATACAGGTAAAAGTTCGGGTTACAGAGGGGCTTTCAGGATCCCATTAAAAAGAGATTTGTTCGTTTGTTTAATTAGGGTTTTACGTGGTAGGTAAGGTTATTTCACTGATATAACGACAGGCCAGCCTAGTGGAAGAAGTGTACCGCCTACACAGTCTAAGAGAAAGACAAGGCAGGAATATCCCAAGACGCATTGTAAACGCCCTCATAATCAGATTAGCTTCGTGAATAGCTTCGATAAGAGACCAACAGGGAAACAGCTAGAAAGCTTCTTTCAAAAGACTTCCACAAAACGATCGGTGTATGACAAATTTTCTGGTTTGCAAATACAGCTGTCAGTATGCCTAGTGCTGATTGTCAACACATGAAACAAAACACAGAATCAATACCAACACATGATCAAAACACATAATCTCTGCCAACACATGAAACAAAACACAGAATCTATGCCAACACGTGAAACAAAACACAGAATCTATGCAAGTACATGAAACAAAACACAGAATCCATGCCAACACATCACACAAAACACAGAATCTATGCCAACACATGAAACAAAACACAGAATCTATGCCAACTCATGAAACAAAACGCAGAATCTATGCCAACACATCACACAAAACACAGAATCTATGCCAGCACATGAAACAAAACGCAGAATCTATGCCAACACATGAAACAAAACACAGAAGCTATGCCAACACATGTAACAAAACACAGAATCTCTGTCAACACATGTAACAAAACACAGAATCTCTGTCAACACATGAAACAAAACACAGAATCTATTCCAACACATGTAACAAAACACAGAATCTATGCCAACACATGAAACAAACCACAGAATCAAAATAATGCCAAACGATATGACCTTTTTCGTCATCTTTTATCAAATATAATTCATTGTCGCCAACAAGACAGACCTAAAATAGAAATAAGTTACCCATATTAACCATTTCAAAGAAAACAAAATTGAGGACAATTAAAAATGTTTTGTTCAGTGCTTTATTGCACAAGGTCGTAATCAGATTCCAATAAACTCAGAACACAAATATTGTGCAAATTACAACATATTATTGATCAAAGTATTTGACAGAAAGGGTTCTTAGTGAAATTTATCGGTATTTTCTTGTGATTCCGAAGAGGGATGCAGAGGTGGGCTCGATAAAGCACGAGAATCTTTAGGGACGGAGAACCCATCACAATACATGGAGTTCTAGATTGGAAACCAATATAATGACAATATGTCAGGTTCCCATTCTGGGGCTCAGGAGAATATCACCGTCGTAATGCATGCCCTTTTCACACATATTCGTCGTTTGGCCAGAGTACGACTTTTGGATGGCGACAATGGGCGAGCTCGTAAAAAAAAAACTTTCGCCTTTTCGAACGGTCTTTCCCTCGCCGTTTTACAGTGACTATTTGGAAAGAAGATAAAGTCTTGGTGTATGGTTGCAATATGTTCTCAATATTTCAAGTGTCATCGAATTTCAAGTCTTGTCAAGTATCCTTCAAGGTAATATTATTATTATTATTATTATTATTATTATTATTATTATTATTATTATTATTATTATTATTAATTAACAAAATGTAAATTTAACAGCACGGTTAAACCCAGTTTTGAACATCTGGCCCCTGGAATTCTGCCTGTAAACTTGTGTGTTCAACTTTCCCCTAACCTAAAAGAATCAAACGATACAAAAACTCTTCTGGGTGAAGTCATAGGATATAATCTAGCGTTCCTTGAGAGTTTTGTGGACATTTTGAAGTGCAAACCTTGTTTTTCTACTGTGGCATCAGGTTACACTCCCTTGCTCTCCAGTTTATCATGCATGGCCGGCCATTAACATGATCGAGACCGTGTGCAAATGTGTATAATTGATTAAACGGCGCTTCGCCGTAATAAACATCGTACATGCATGGTGGAAGAAAGGTGTTGCCAGTCGGTAATGCTCATCTTTAACACCTTGCCGGCAGTGGAGTACCATTGCAAACGGTGTCTTTTATCATGTCGCCATGATGTTTTTCTTAAAGTGATGTTTATCCCAGAAAGTGGTATGCTTAATGAATCCTGAAGCTTAACACCTGAGTTAAAATTAAATACAGGACGAAAAGTACAAAATAACACCCGTGTCTTCACATAGCAATATGCTTCTGGACATGTCAATGCTGTAACTTCTTGGGATAAAGCTATTTACTATGCTAAAAGTGGCAAGATAGCGCACTCTTGGGCACAGACGAATTACTCCACGGTGTACGGGTTATTCTGGTGATTAATAAATGGTGTAGTATACCCGTCCCTTGGACACGTGGTATCTACGGCGCGTTAGAGTTCGAGGGTTTTACTCGTGTAGAGGAGGTTTTGTTGGTTGAGGCCGAATCGGAAACTCTATGTGGTGTGAGTGTCAGACTGTCGCTGGTCCGCCAACCACATACCAATTTCTTCATCGGTCTGATGACTTTCATTATGACCGACTTTCTCAAGAGAATATAGAACCATGGATCCAGGATCTGGTTAATGCTGGCCAGGCGTACACCCATCAGATCTGCCCGGGGATTAGTCATTCCTGTTGCCAGATTGATCAAAATCTGTACCTGGAGAAAAAACAAAAACACCCGTCGAATAAACTGATGATATAAAGAAGACTGTGACCATGAGCAAAATACAATTTGTAAAACGTGTTTGAGGTTATTTTGATGTGTAGATTCTTCAATCACGGTCTAGAAGTCGTACTATTAACTATACCTCTGGAAGATGTATGTACAAAATACCAATTGTCATTCTTTAGTTAGCTATTAGTTATTTGAAAGATAATAGCGAGTTTGAATAAACGCTGTCATGGTTCGCAGGTGCTGGAGTGCCATTCAACGTTCAATCAAAGGTTTTTAGAGAAGGTTTTAGGTTTTACCCATGGTATGACAAATGAGAAAATGTAAGTTCTTAAAATGGGGAATAGCGGACACTTCCTTAAATAGTTTTTGAGTATTTTTGCCATACGGACATATTTTTTCGCCGTAGCATGGGTTATTACTAATGGGATGACCGTAATGCATCCACAAACAAAACAACTTGAACAAATTCCACTGGTTATAAAAACAGAGAGGTTTTAAAAGTCCCTTTATTACCCCTTTCTGCCCCTTTATGTTGCGGAACAAAGGCCTGTCTCAGTTTGTATACCAAATTTCATAAAGATATATAAGAAAAGATTTTTTAACAAACTCTATGAAAATGTCTAAAAAACGATTGTATACCACACTTCAAAAAAGATAACTAAGAAAAGATTGTATACCAAATTTCATAAATATGTCTAAGAATCGATTGTTTTTCAAATTTCATAAATACGTCTAAGAATCGATTGTATCCAAATTTCATAAAGATATGTAAGAAGCTATTGTATATACCAAATTTCATAAAGATATGTAAGAAGGTATTGTATATCAAATTTCATAAAGATATGTAAGAAGCTATTGTATACCAAATTTCATAAAGATATGTAAGAAGCTATTGTATATTCCAAATTTCATAAAGATATGTAAGAAGCTATTGTATATTCCAAATTTCATAAAGATATGTTAGAAGAGACATTTAAACCACATTTAATACAAAAAATATATATCTCAGAAGCGACAGTGTACGAAATGTTATAAACTTAGGCCTCTCTAGAAAGTGTTTTAAGCATTTCTTAAGTATCTTGGTCAAAGTTCATATCAAGCTTGCTGAAGCAATATTGAGCAGTTAACGATATAAGCCTCAGAAATGTGCTTACTATCTTTACGAATTAGAAAGGCGACGCAAAGGTTAAAAATAGCAAAAGGTATAACTTAAGTACATGAATGAATAGCAGATCAAGTTTAGTATAAATATATTGAACAGTTCTCGAGCTGAGCTCCGGAAACCAAAGTGAGGCGCAGGCCCGGTCACCTGACTTGTAAATGTCGTACTCACGGATATTCCACTCATGTGACCACATATATTCCAACTTACACTGTTCCTTGCTTAAATACGGTGGAAACCGAGAGAAAACCTAGTAAACAACACCCTAGCGATTGTCGAAGCCACATCGGGCGAGTCACCCATATACCTGATGGTCAGGTAACTCGTTGACGACACATTGTGCTGGGTACGTACCAACATAAAAAGCTTATCGGTATAAATAGTCATACCGACCGAAACATAAAATGTGCAGTGTTTACCTGTGTTTGAGAATTTGCATTCCTCCAGTGCTAGGTTAAGACATTATATATAAGTTTCAAACATATAGCACTTAGCGAAAGAGCCACAATAGGTGTCAATATATATATATATGAGGATATAAATGATATATGAAGATATAAATGAAAATAACACATACGTTAAGAGGGATCCAACAGGCAACGAATACCATAGATACAGCGCAGAGAAACCACACCATTTGTGTCTCCATCTCCACCTGGAATAAACTCTTCTTAGGTTTACCTGATGGCCCTCCAGGTGACATGGGTACAGTCTTAGAGCGCTTCATGGACATCAGGGCAAACACCACGGAAATGTTACATATCACTGTCAGAAATATTACAGATATATTAAAAATGGCATAGAGGAACGCATATGCGCTATCAGTGCCAGATTCCTTGTGGAAATTCATGAAGCACCATGTGCCTGGGAACTGATACTCATAACTCCCCAGACCAAGAAACGGTAAAGAACAAAACCCAGACACAAATAACCAACAGGCAGCAAATAATATACGCGCTTTGTTGACTGTAACAACACGGGCATAGAAGTAAGGGAATCGAAGAGCCAAGAGTCTTTCCAGCGAAAGACACCCAACGAGTAGAGGAATGACCATGCCGAATCCAATTAGAAAAAAGGCACTGAAGACACAGACTGGTCTGCCACCTTGCCACTTCAAATTGTTTGCGTAGACGATGATGGGTATCGGTGCTGTAATAAGATAGCTAAATAGATCGGACCAAGCCTGGCCAACGAGAAGTACGAAATAAGCCGTGCTTTTCACCTCCGCTTTACTGGTGTATAGAATGAAAAGAGCCACTCCGTTACCTAAGACACCAATCAATGCCATTATTACAGGTGAAGCGAGTCCAATAGGTGGCGAAAGATTGATAGTGGTCTGTGTGACATTTAAACCAGAGGAATTCGTCACGTTTCCCACTTTAACTCCCGTACTCGAGTCTCCAATAAACTCCATTATGGGTACAGGAACTCTGGCTGACTGCATCAACTTCTCTCTCTTGTCTGCTTTTGCAATGACGTCAGAGGCTGAAAAAATAATAAAGACAGACAAATGTATAAATCATTTACATTGTATCTCCATCTTTTGCTGAATATGAAAGGAATACAAACACACAAAGGGTCAAAAGCATCCTTTATTTGTTGTACAGAACCTGCTCTCTTACATATTTGTAACTCGTGATAGTCTGGTAGATAAGCGAATTATCAGGTCTTACCCAAGATGACACTGTCGCTGTACGTCCTTACTTCTACTTCTATCGCTTGGTAATAATCTAAAATCGTTAATCAATAACAAACACCCATAGGCTCGTCCATCAGTCAGTGCCTTTATAAGAATTTTCATAATTGCTAATATGAAAGGTGTGGATATTTCAACGGCCGACTTAGTTCAACAAAATAATCTCAATTCAATTCTTAATTGAACTTAGTGTCCCAGCTAATGACAAATACCCATATAAATAGTGGCATTAAAACTATTGTGGTAATAGCTATGAACTTGTTTATGAACTGCACTACTAACTAGGAGAAAGGACGAGGG
>JARFOD010024989.1:0-10823 GCA_031763545.1 Mopalia muscosa
AAGTCTGCTGTACACAGGATTTGATGACTCAACTGGGCCTTGTGATCCTCTTTAATGAATGATAACCAGAGTTACGACAAGATTATGAAAATGGAAATTATTGTATTTTATTACACACAAAAAGTTTTACTTATTTATAGAATATGGTTTTTGGGTGGTCTTCCCCTTTAAGGATATGGCAAGCGCCAAGTATAGATCCATATTCGTCCGCCTTAACGATTAGAGTCCGACTGATATAAATATTGAACAATATAATTGTGTCATTGGTGGCCAACATAAGTTCCATCAATAATATTTTATCAGTTTTATTGTAAATCATATTGCACGTGTATGAGCCGCTTAACTGACCTTATTGCTTTCATTAGGGCTGACATTTGAATTCACAGAGTGAGTTGTACTTTAAGGTAAAGATCAAAATTGGTTTGCTGTTGATCTCCCATTTAAGTGTCCAGATTTAATCGAAAACACGTCATTTTTTCTCTGTAAAATTTGGAATCTTTAGCATTAATTGTGTGACAAATATTTTCGCAGCCCATGGTTTGCTGGGAAACAGTACTAGAACAACCACAAATATTTATCATTTATAAATCAAATCCAGTTTTGGTGGAAGATAAGCACAAGCGCTACCGATGTTGGCAACTCCGAAGAGACACTTTTACATGCACGTTTGTACCTATAAAAGGTGTTGTCATTTTTGCGTGAGTACGACAAGTTAAAGGTACATTTTGTTCATACCGTGTTGATTCTATTAAGCGTATAAAAATAATTCAGGAAATGTATCTTACCTGAATCGGTCGGTCTGTATTAGGACAGAACACATGTTTTGCAGTAAGAACCATATCTATAGCCATCCGGGCAACTCTAAGCGCATGCTCAGGTATCACATCCGGTACACCACTCACCACCATGTAAGCGTCCCCAATCGTCTCAACCTTTAAACAGCACATTCTACGAAATTTATAAATATTTAAAGAAAATAAATAGAATAAAATTCTTACCAATATTTTTTAGTTAATCGATGATTTTAAACATTTGTTATTTCAGATAATCTTTGTAGCAAAGGGATCTGTCCTCAACAGTGATAGTGCTTAAGTCTTGCTTTTATCGATTATTTATATCTAAGTTGAGAACTGGCTTTGAATGAGTTTTAAATCTTATAAGGGTGATAACTATACACCTCCCGACCACCCGTGACCACTTATCGTCGCTATTTTGCGCTTGACCGCACCGGCTTAAGACGTGAAAGTGACTTACAGTCGTGTTACATCCTGCTGCCCAGCGCGAAGGCTGAATTACTCTAACAAGGTCTTGTGACGTAGTGTGACTAAAGGACGGTGTACCGAGAAGGATATTTGATTGGTTAATATTGGTCGAGTTCTTCTGTTTAATGTTTAAAGCGCAAATACATTTTGAGCATTTTTTTTTAATGTATTTTCAATATTACTCAATGTTCAAGATTTCTTCATACACTCGATATATTTCGACTAGATAATTTAATGACATAAACGAACACAGGAAGTAAGGCTTTTGGTACTATACACACATTGCAGAACAGACCTACATGTACGTTTTAAGATTATTAAAGAAGTCTATAATGCATGGCAAAATATTGTATTGATGGTTGTTTTCGGGTCAGTTCAAAGAATCAGACCAGAAAGTCGATTTCTAATTCGTGGAATTGGTCCCAATGCCTTTCTGTTTTAAGTGGGAGGATTGGTTGGAGGCCAGTAGAAATTTTCGCGCTGTAGTTAGATTGGATCTCGTCTGGATTATTGTGTACAGTAAGTGTCTTTGTGCTATAACACTGCACCTTTACTGTTACCCTGGCAATGGCTGTTGGTAGGATAACGACACCCAAGGGATGTGGGCGTCGTCATTGTTTTATGATAATATGGGCACTGATCCATCAACCTTCACCACATCGCTATTTATACATCGACTTGTCATTGTACCGTAAAATCTATATATAAAAATGAGAGCCTCATTACTGTAGTAATTCCACTTACATGTAGTCATTTCAAGATAGCGTGATAGCTAGCGGGTGATTTCCTAAATGGCACGGACATACATCATATGTTGTATATTCAATAAGACAGAGAAGCGCAGTTTTGGAGAATAAATCGTTTAGCATACAGAGTACTATAGGAACAGAAACTATGCTAACAGTTGTCTCCCCTTTTCTGGTATTCCGGTATACGTTAGCTGATATCTCCATTAATACTATATTTGTGTTAAGATTGACAGATGCCATTTACACAGGACGCAGCCATTGTCGCGTCGCATGGATAAATTCCATATTGGTGCCTCCGTATACGCCAGGTTTTAGACTTACTTTATATACGTCATGAATTGAGGTCAATTCATCAAACTTTTGGAAGAGTTCATTAAGCACCGACACGATCTGCATCGGCTCACATCGGGCTGCCATATTTGTGAAGGTGACGATATCACTGAACAAAACAGTGGCTTGTTCATATTTCTCTGAAAGCATAGCAATATAATATTGAGTATCATCTGTTAATGTAGTAACATAACTGGTATAAGTCTCGTCCCCTCTACTATACACTCTTAGAAATAATGGTATTTTAAGGGTTCTTTAGAAAAGAACATGGTTGTATATGGAACCATTACGACATAAACGGTTCATCGCTATAAACAGAAAGGGAGACAGATTTGAAAAGTTGGTGTGAGGTCTCCATAGAAACCATGAACGGTTACACCAAGGCCATGAACACCAATTTACACTAGAGTTAGAGGGCACAATTGACAAAACTGATAACAATTCAATTAAACAGAACAAACACAATATAGGTTTATATATTTAACTTGTCCTTAATTGGTGTATATATATTTAATGTAGAGTAATAACATTTTACTGAGTAATATATATATATATTTATAAACTTTAGTTACACTGGCACAGAGATGTCCATTAATATAAATCGATAAATCGTCTGATTTTCCAGATAAAAATAGTAATATGTTTCTAAATAGATAAATATTTTTATGGAACGGCTAATAGTGCTGTTGTCACATTCTGAATAAAAGATATACTGAAAATGCATTAATGGACTAACTGTTACTGGAAAATACAAGGAGTGCTATTTGAACACACCTGTTAGACAGCTACATGGATGAAAATAACAATACATAAATATATATCGATTCCCGGTGGAGGCAAGCAAATGTTTTTATATTTTCATTTATTTAATATATATACACGGGTGCTTGGAAATTCAACATACTTTATTTTACAACCATTTGAACCAATCAGAAAGCCGGTTGACTGTTATTTAAAAGACGTATTTTATACATAATTAAATAAATAAAAGTATGGATTGGATTTGTAATGTCAAGTCGTTTTGGTTGTGTAACCAATTTCTTCATCATTATCTAAACACCTTACCCGCTTCAACCCGCTTCCCTTGCCGTAACTGGTCCGCCACTTTTGTCGGTAACATTTGATTGAGTAGTTCATCCGTTCTTGCCTTTTCTGTTTCTAAAGCTCGGGATAATTTCTGGAGCTGCGCGGTGTGAGAATCCATCTGTTTACTTAAAAATAGAGATAGTTTATTAAACAACTGTTTGTTTGGTAAGAGTGTGGGAGATCATAATTGCCTACAACTACATCGCCGACAGCGATACATTATTTATTTGACATAATAGCACACAGCAAACCACCCCTTGACAGCCCCACAGTACCATACATTTTTAAAAGACAGCGAATTCTATCTTTTAAAGAGCGTACAGAAAATATTGTTCAAACGATTTGTTTTTTAAAAAATCAATCAAACCAAACCAACACAGTGTGTCAAACACACGCCCAGAATCCTACCTGATTTCCACTTCAACCTTTGCCTTTTCTTTGATGAAAAATAATTCTCTGACAATATCATCTTTTGGGAAATTCGTGAGGAAAGTGTCTTGGTCGGTTAGCTCACGAAGACTCGAGAAGTATGGAGACCCCATAAATAATAAATTCGATGAATCTGCCATTTGAATAAATTGACCTAATAAAAGACAAATCAATGAATTAATAAAGAAAATATAAAACTCCCAAATATGGTTGCTCACTTATACACCAATGCAAAGAATATATGAAGAGATAGCCAAATATACATGTAAAAATATCTTGGGCGAGAGAAAATAGTGTATCCTTCGTACGAATGCGTATGAAAACGGCCCCTCTCATTCCAGATTTTAAGTTTAAAAACATCATGACACTAAACATTTGTCAAATCGAAGGAACAAAACTGAAATATCGTCACAGAAATAGTTTGCACTTTCAATGCACAGACCTAATAGAAATCGTCCTCTTAGACTGAGAGTCTCGGAGCATAACTACAAATCCCTATAACTCATGCGCGTTTGAAGTTTAGACATATTGCTTTTAACGGACACACATTTGCTTTACTATGGTGTCAATCTGAGGTGATCTCAATCCCTACTAGTGGCCGGTCGTATCTATCGACATGGAATACATAGCTTTCACCAAAATAAAGCTTGCACATATAGGATCAAATTGTTACCTGCGTCTAAGTGAACAAATAATAGATAACATATCAATGTACGTGTCTTGCCTTTTAACGTCAATGTGTTGGTACGGCCATTAGGTATTGTCATCAGCGTAAACATTGTTTTCAAATGAAGTACGATTTGCTCGTAGCAAAATTCAACACCTGGGTCAATGAGTTTAAACAATTTCGTTAGTTTGACTTCAAGTATCTGTAAATGTCCAAAAACTTTGACTAATCCGTTGCCACAGCCCTGTATATTCAAATTGTCATTAACGACCAGGTGATATGGAGCTGCCGCTCGTAAGCTGCTATGCGACAGCACTAGTTTTGATAAGTCAGCACCCGAAGAAGCCATTGGACATTCCAATTCTGTACTCGACAATGTGTCGGATGAGGTTTCATCTGACTTTTTACTCAAATCACTCGTTATTATTTCTATTACAGCATATTCTTTGAAACCTTCCGTATGAGCTTCGAGAGATTGGACAGAGAGAATTCTCGCCTGAACGTCTACACCAAATAACCGAACCCCGACTTCTCGTGCCAGACCTTAATAAAAACAAATTACAAACATTATTTAAAACCTTGTGTTCTTCCTCCAAAGCATTACTGGTCATTGCACTGTGCATATGCATAGTGTTGTGTGAGAGACGAGGGGAGGGGGGCATGCAATTGTCAAACAAAAATATTCTCTCCAAATTTAAAACATAAATTCTTCTAAAAATTTGCGTAATTGAGACATGACAACATGATCATTTATAATGTAAATGCCCGATAATTGAATTTTAGCACCTGATAGTGGCTATTGATCACACGTGACTTTTGGGTCAGTCTCTGTAACACTGCACGAAGAAAGCGTAGGGAAAATCTTAGGGCAGTTGCACATGCGAATCTTGCCTAATTATTAATCGAGTTTAATGAGTATAAAATACACAAATCCGTTCAATTGAATTCATTTGTTAAATTGTTTCTCCAGCCTGCTACGATATTCCAAGACTAGACGCAACTACCCAGAACGTCATCATTGGTTGTCTCCTGGCCGGTGAATCACAGAATATAGTCGCTATAGACTTTATCATGTCCACTGGACCACGATTGCCAGGCTCTTCCAACGCTACCAGCAATCCGGCTCAGCAGCTTACACTCAACGTTCTGGTCGACCTAGGGTCACAACAGCAGCCCAAGATCGCTACATCCGGTTACTTCATCTAAGAAACCGGACCATTACAGCAACAGAAATCTCATCAGTTAGAAACCGTCAAAACGGCTTACGAGTCAGACGTCCTTGCATTGGCGTAGTACTGAGACAACAACAAGGTTCCGATGGTGCAACAGATTAAGGGACTGGAACCTGCAGACGCCGGAATGAGAGGTTCGCAAGGAACTGCGTCCTTGAGATCGACAAATTCGGCAGGGGAAGTTTGATGATGTGGGGTGCCATATCTTTCGCCCGAAAAACTCAACTGGTGCACATCCCATACAGAGATGAGGTTTCGACGCCACACATGCTGCCCATAATGGACCTTCGTAGAGAAGTTTTTCAGAACAACAACGCTCGGCCGCACACAGCTTGTGCTACTGTTGAGTTTCCAAATAACAAGAACGTAACAATGTTGCCATGGCCGTCCAAATCACCAGATTTCAATCCAATAGAGCATTTTGGGGATGATTTGGATAGACGCGTGCGCAGTCAATATCCAGCGCCGCAAAATCTGCAAGAACTGCAGCAGGCTCTTGAGCAAGTATGGATAATTCCGCCAAACCGTATTCGTCGGTTGATCATGTCTATGCTGAGACGGGTCCGTGCTGTATTACAGGTTAATGATGGGCACAACAGATATTGACTTTGCATTGACGTTATCTGAGCGCTATGGACTTTAATGTGATAAATGTTGACATTTTAGTGAACTTTAAAATCGGAACAACCAGTGTGATTAATTTCAATGTAATGTGATGCTTATTTCTGTATTTAAAATGATGTTGAAAATTCTTATTTGGACCAAAAGAAAATAATGTTGCGATTCTTTTTTGAGAGAATATATGCACGCAATTTTATAGTTAAGCTCAAATGTTGTGAATCTGACAATGTGTACAGTATTTACTCAATGAGTTATTGATGTCCTCCAGCTATCAACCAGTCTTTACAATTTATTTCATGCATGAAACAAGGTGTAGACGTTTAGACTGACATTCACTGGGTTATCATTGTCCATTGTCGATTAAACAAACCGACAGAAAACAATAAGCAAACAGTGTGTTTTTATAGCATACTGGACAGCATAAAAAAATCCAAAAATGTCCAACCTTCCTAACATAATCGCTAATATTGTTTCACTTAACATAGCATTAACAGTACGTGCAATATAAAATTATAACTGCGCAGGCTTTATCTGACAGCCATTATATTGGATATGGATATGTTTGTCATCTTTCAATTTGACGTGAAACATGACCACTATTGTACGTGATTGTACAACCTTGTCCACAGTCTCTTGCTGGAGTTTGTGAATAATTAAATAATGGCGAATTGGCAAGCAGGTTTAATGTTAACCAGCAGTATACACGATCAATAGATTCAACAAATAAGTTGCTAATCAAAAAAAATATACTTACCCAAAGCTATTTGATAAAGTCCCCGTCCTCGTTTAGAATAAAAATGAAGGATTATTTTTCCATCAACCTCTTCACATCTGAACACAATAGTAGCAGATAATTACTTATGGTGACATAAAATTGAGTTGTGTTAAGCACCGTAGAAAAGATTATTTTATTTATCAACCACTTTACTCAGTCGATATAGTGTGACAAAATGAGTAAATCGTTAGGACAACCCTGCGATTTCATAAGTAGTAGTATTTTAGTTTTGTTTGGCCGAAAACTTTATGTTCTTTTGAGTGGGGTTTAACGTCGTACTCAAAGGTATTTCACTTATATAAAGACGGATTATCCACTTCACACTGTACACAGCCTTAATACGGTGGAAACCGGGAGGACACCTCGTAAAAACCATACCCGCGATTGTCAGAGCCACAACATGTGACTCATTCATATACCTGATGGTCGACAGACGGACTCGATAATGTGAACTGTACAAAATACTTTATGAGTTTGAACAAATCCTAGTTCATAAAATTTTCAAGGTGGTTGACGTTTATTGGCTTCCAAAAACATTTTATGAACCAGAATCTGTTCTATCTTATAAAGTGTAATCCTAAAATAACACAAATACTGCTGATACATGAGTTCATAACTTGTCTAATCTGATTGAGTCTGTTATTCTCCAATATTTATTTTACAAGCAAATCTCTTTATTCCGTAAGATTAAATTAATTCTATCTTCCGAGTTGATCTGGATGCTTTTTATATTCACCTGAAATGTGGGGGTATCATGCCTTCGTAGGTTGTGGCCAGCAAAGTATGAAGGAAGTCTAAGTTTTTCAGGAATGACACATAATCTCCCCCTAGTGTCCTTAACATATTACTATATCCCCAACTATTAGCATAATGATAGAAGTACTCTCCGTATTTCTCCAGGACCAGCGGCCGCTCCAAACCTGTCAAGTACAACGTTTTATTTGTTATTAACGATTCCTTGCATGTAGCAATTGTTATCATTAAGTTATATTATATTCGCGACTATATCACCATATACCACAATATTAAAATAAAATCACTTGAAACTACGGTTACGAATTAAACACCCCCAACGTTTTATTGGTTTATATGAATAAAAAATGTCAACTACATTCAGTTTCTATTGAGGACGAATTTGGAAATCCCAAAGGTTGAATGAGAAAACGGATTCAATATCTAACAATTGTAATAAAAAAACTAAGGAAATTTCAGGGTAAGGGGCATGCTATCGTTGGCTACATCGACAATAAGAGTATCTGTACAGATACCACGATGACATATTGTAAGCTACAAGCTGTTCTAAAAAACCTCAGTTACCTAATCAGTTATAATATGATGTAAGAAATAAGTATAATATAGTTGTGCTCACTGGATGTTTTTCTCTCCTTTTGGTCTCTGTTTGTGTGCGCGAAAGATTGATTAGGGACAAACAAATAAAGGACATTAATACACATATATTTGACTTCAATATTAGTCAGCGTCCTTGTGTATTATGTACCATCTATTCTTTCTTGCTATAAGTAGACTGGAGATTCATAAACGTGACTGCTTGACCGATGAAGTAATGCTCCACCTTTAAAACAATACGCTTATAACGATACAGATCTCGGTTTGTGGGTGTATCCGACTTTCGCGTTAGCGACAAAGACCATCATTTATGGAAATAAAAGGGTGTTTAAGTGTTTTGTCGAGGATTATATTTATGAGTTGATTTGAAAACTCGTTTGTCATCATGACACGAATCGTTTGACGTCTGGGATGATATGTGCAGTTAACTCCGAATGACTCGTTTCTACCTACCTGACACTTCTACAGTGGCGGAGAGAAGGCGTTCAGTGAGAACATCCGGGTACTGTTGGAACTGCATGAAATCCGTAGTATCATCACTGCCAGCTTTTTGTCTGTGATAAGATATATTATACATTTCATTTGAGTTAATATTCGAAATTATACAGTTAACTTTCATTCACACACTCATTAGAGTTAATAAGATCATAGGATTGCATGACCCACGCTATGCTCGTAAAAAGCTTTTACAATTATTGTTACCGTGTTTGAGAACGAACACAAAGCTGTGTGTGTTTACCTGGCTATATTCTAGCACGGCAGCACATTTGTATACGTAGTATAGCTTCGATTGGTCATGGTGACAAAGTGGTGCCATGGAAGTATTTTGACTGTTATGTATGAATATATTCTGGCGTCGGGAAATTTTGTAGACTTGAACACGATACAATTTGGTGGCTGATTTTCCTAACCATAGTGGGATTTGGAAGCTGTCTGAGAGGGAAAATGTAAGCCTTTTAACGTTATGTTTTTGCCAAGATCTAGAGCCTGTTTAAAAAGGGGTAGGTTTTTAATTCTTAATCTTTCGCACTATCGCCGTGGTAATGATGGGATACGAACAAAAGACCCAGTGGATATATAAGACCCATGGACAAAAGTCTTTCTTACAATGTAATTGGTTTAAGTTGACATTAAGTTGAACTGTTCCCTGTCGTGTAAGTGTTTTGATCTACAGGTTTGAAATGACACAATATAACATCTGTACCGAGTCTTATGCCCCTTGGGCCTTATGTCTCTTGGGTCTTTTTTAATGGACCCGTTAATGATAGCTGAATAACCAATTCGACATTAGAAGCCAACCACAGAAGCATAAACACCAACATACTTACAAAATAGTTTGCCAAATTTCCGCTCCATAATGTTCTAATATCATGGCCTTCAAACACAAATGGATGTGACCAAACTGGAAATATAATCATAGATAAAACTCATTTTAATACACATGTACTTTACGTAGGTAATAAAACTGTTATATATCTGTCCTGTTGTTTTTTTTTGTTGTCTACGGTTTTTTAACGTTTGTGTTGAATTTTTTCCTTTGTTTTTATAAGGACAGTGTGTGGTTTTTTTGGGGGGGAGGCTGCTTTCTTATACATTTTGGTTCTGTAATCGATACAATAAAATGATATTGTTGATACCAACTCACACATGCCTTTGGGGACTAACTGAATATATATTTAAAATTGAGTTGTTAAACCAATAATATCGAAAGAGTGCATGACATGTGGTTGGCACACAGAGATGTTGGCATCAACCTTAATAAAAGCAGATCTTAAAAACGCTCGCCGTGTTTTGTTTTGACGAACGGATATGCAAACAATCAACAAACATGAAACATCCAGGATTGGCAGTGACCAACGAGGACATTTGTGTTTTTATTGAGTGACAACAGAGAAATACATCAGTTTTTAAAGAATCGCGATAATAAAAATGTTCGGATATAGTACTGGTTGTGGGAAAATAAAAAACAGCCGAAATTGATGGAAATCCTATGTCTTATCTGAATGTTTATCTGGCCGAGTTATTCGTTAACGTTCTAAGGGAAGATGACGAACACGATAAGTCTTTAGAAACCATGAATGAAAATCAGCATTGAGGTGTAGTTGACCGACACTAAATAAAAATTCCAACATTTTGTTAGCTTTTATTTTTTGTCAATTTGGGTAAATCTCAAATACAATTTAAGGGCTATCACATTCCTTTTCCCAAGTGTACCTATTTGAGAACATTCGCGGATTTAGAAGTCGTGTTCAGCACTGAAATGTTTGGAAAAGTTTCATGCGCCGATGTTCATGGAATACAATTTGAGAGTGGACAGGATAAGGT
>JARFOD010025000.1:0-10823 GCA_031763545.1 Mopalia muscosa
CTTTTGGTACAAAGAATAAGTTGCAGTTGACTGGTGATTGGAGACACTGATTTTGCGGGGTATCTTTTCGGTTTCCCATTAATAACAGACTTAGTGGTCATATAAGTAGAATAACTTAGAGCATTGGAATTACCACTTATATCACATAAACAAAACTAAATATTTTTGTCGTATGTCTTAGTTTTGCTGCGAAATCACCCGATTAGGTAGCAAATGTTTATCGAGAGCTGGTCCGTGGTTCAAATCCCGGTGCAGCCCAGTTATTCTGGACATTTAAAAAAATATATATTACTCATTCACATCCCGATTGTAATGCCAAGATACAGAAGTTATCAACACTGAGCAATGTGAGAGGAATTAAGGACGTTGACATAAGTCTTTGGTGTGATCGACCGTTCAACTTGCTTATTTGATAATGGATTGCGTATTGCATGGTCACAAAACGTGGGAACATGTTTATAGTTCATTCAATGACAAAGTAAATTCTATGTATACTATACTGATTAATATCGCTCCCTTCCTGCTGAGCTGTACTGAGATAATGTAATACTTCAGTATTGACATTATGACAAAACATAGTTACTCTGCCAACAAAGTTAAAAGCTCTACGGGTTAGACATGTTGAAGAAACTGGGTTGCATGATTGGAACATTTTTGTCTCTCATGGTTTTTGTCAGAAAAAGACATAAACGACTGTATTTCCGTGCATTAAGCTCGACCATGTCTGTTTTTCCATGACTGTGATAAAAGTATAACTTTAAGGGATTACTGTAAATCACCCTGTTTATTGATAGAAGATTGGGGTTTTATCCACACGAATTGTACACATGTCTTAACCTGATATAGGAAAGAATTAATGAGGCAAAAAAAAAAAAACAAAAAAAAAACAAAAAAACAACAACAACAAACAAAAACAAAAAATCCAAAAACAAACATAAAAAAAAAGTTTCGTATACCTTCATCTGAGGATTATTACTAAATCTAAGATATCCAAAAGGCTATACCTAGCATTATATTTGGAATATCTGTACATTTGGGGGGAAAAACGATATTATTTGCGAAAACTTTCATTCTACAAGATAAGGTTATCCCGAGCTTACATTGGTCGGAATATTAATATTGAGGATTATCAGTCCTTAATAATTTGCAAGAAATTTAGTGTTTTTAGTGTCATTTCTCAATCTGTTTTACTTATGCATGAAGTGATGACCTTATCGTTTGGTTAAATTTCCTAATCTGTAGAGAACCAGCTGTGTTAACTTCTATTCATCTGCCTCGACGGTTTCACAGGCTATTAACTCTCAGGAAAAAAAAATAGATAAAAATTAGTGATTAGATACTATAGATGTAATCATTATAAATCATATATATATATATGTCAAGCCTAATCGCTTAGAATGTGATCGACCGAAACTCGTTTAATGCAATATAGCCACACACCCATCCTTAAATAATCCATGTGTTTTAACCAGAGAGAAAGATTAATTACTATGCCGATTCAAATATATTAAAAAAATTAATTAGTAGGCCTAATAAACAAGCTGTATTATGCAATTTAATTGATTGATTAAGGGAATTTCACTTACCGTATATTGTTTGTTTGTTTGATTGGGGTTTTAGTCATAATCAAATGTATTTCACTTATATGACGACGTGCCAGCCCAACGGTTAGGGGTAACCACCCACGACACCATTGGCATCAATGACAAGACAGAACAAAAACAGGAGAATAACAGGACACAATGCAGCCATCACAAACAGATCAGCTTCTTGTTGCTCTTTAACACTGAGAGCACCAGGGCAACATAAAGCTCCCTCCCACTACCCGCTATTTCACTTATGACGACTTATGTTTAGACAGTAACTAGAAGTTTTACAGTAGCATTTCCGCCTAATACCGGAGTACCAGGTAAGCGAGTTGGCAGTTGGCTGAGGAAACCGTTATCTTTATAGAAGTTAACTTTTTCCACGGCGGTCTTTAGTTTCACTAAAACTAAAAATAATATAAAACATGACGTGATGACCAAATCATTGGAATAATTCTCAGAAGGTAGACATTTCTTTTCTCACAACGCAGCTGTTACAACTTAGTACTGTTTATCACTAAAACGGCGTAGTGATTAAATTATTTTCAGTTTATCGCTTCTTCAAGTTATAACGGTTGTTTGTTCAGGTGTGTCCTTCACGATTGACACAAATACGAGAAGAGTTTCGCAATGAGGCAGTTAGTACTTACACATTTCCATATCGTTGGTGTCACTGATCACAAAGACGCTTAGGCCATTGTAGGCTTTAGTAAAACTGATACTCGTCAGTGACCGGTGTCTATAAGTCTCGCATGTCTCCGATATTTGTTTACATCCTCTTACTCATTCATCTACTAACGCACTTCCGGTGCGCATGTGAAAATGGTGGGATTTCACTGTATTAACAAACTCTGTTATTCATAGACGTTATACTGGGGTGGAGAGACAAGTTTGCCTTTTCAAAAAATAATATAATTTAGTTTAATGTGATGTTTGTTTGACTGGGGTTTGACATCGTACTTAAGGTTATTGCACTTACGACGGAGTGCCCACTTTACACATTTCCTTTATTCAATACCGTGAAAAACCGAGAGCTAGCCTTGAGCCCTGACACCGTCCTCTCCCGACAGAGGGGAGGGTGGTGTCTATTTCTGGCACTTCAGTTTTAAGACCAGATTTCCCATGGCGTATATTTAAATTTCAAATTTGTACCATTGTAAAGAGCACAATGCGATCTAGTAAACAGTGCCTCGTTTTTTAGAAGTTTATACTTGATTGAAAAAAATGTTTTCTGAAAGCTGTATTTTAAATTTTTATAAGACTTTCTAAGGTAGGATAAGGTCGTTCTACTTAAAATTAAAAAAAAAAAACAAAAAAAAAAAAACGAGGCACCGTTTACTAGTTGAAAGACTATACTACTCGGCACTAATTTATCGTTATTGCACTTTGAGAAATAGACCTTGACAAATGCAGTCTATTTTGTCTGTTGACATTTGATTATTTTGCATTTTTTAAAAAAATAATAATTGAATGTTCACCACATTCACATATATGTAATTCAGAGTATTCAAGCTATCTAAAAAATTATAGATATATATGGTACTGATTTATATTCTTCTGCACTATATACAACAGGTGTTCTGAAAAGCGACCACGTGGCCCAGCAAAATCTTAAAGCTAACAGAATGATCGTTATATATTTCAATAACGTAAATTCCCTTTGATGGGCAAACCCCAACATAGACAACTTCCCAATTTATACCGGCATCTACTTGTGTATCACTGCCAGTCTCGGTTTACGAAGACCTCGTTTAGTGGTTACGATCTGCAGTGCATCTGCATACATTTGTGACAACCAACAGAGAACATCTTGTAAAGCTTTGGTGTGCTCGGTTAGTTATTACAGAAACGATGTGTAGAACACTAATGGTTGAAGTAACGTACATTTACAGCAATCAATAAGGGACATCTTGTGTACCTTTATTGTTTTCGGTTAGTTGCCACAGAACCCATGTGTAGTACACTTGTGGTTGAAGTAACATATAATTATAACAACCAATAGAGGACATCTTGCTTGGTTTGAGAGTGCTCGTTTAGTTGTTACAGAAACGATGTGTAGAACGCTTGTAGTGAAAGTAGCATCCACACATAGACACTAGATCCATTTTAATTCGGGTTATTTATTCTCTATTATCAGATTCACTTTGTTTTTGAAAATAATCTATATTCAATGGGACCTTCAGCAGATAGATTATAATAAACTAGCTAATTAACTATGGTTTTATCCAATAATTTTCCCGAGAGGTGACCTATAAATGATGACTAAGTGAGAGATCCTCGGTTTTTTGCATGGAAAACTACACTAACTAATCGGACTAAAAATCAAGCTAAAAGCTTCACGGTCACAACTCACTTGACTGAATTGGGAAGTGGTCGCCGGGGACTTGGTCTGAATAAATATTAAACCTTTTAGCAAAAGATAATTAGATAACTTTATCAATATATCTATATTCACCATGGATAGGCTGCTCCGTTGGTCACTAGTGTGTATTGTTTTCACGTGACGACAAGCACCTATCATGCATGCGCTACTCGTGTATTTATAAAGATAAGGGTTTTGAAAACAGCTACAATTGATTGTTCTGTATGTCTTTCCATTGGCGAAGGCGACTGTCTAGCGCACCAACGTGAATATTAAAGACGGAACGAATTCGCATTTTAGTCTTGACATTTCTGGCTTCCGTTGACATGTATCTGTGTAATTTCTTGTTAGGAGATAAGATATGAACTGAATGAAACTACTACCAGGCTAACCGGAATTCATCGGACTAATTCCAAACAAAGTATTAATATTGGAACTACAAGAGGAATACAAAGTTTACACCAACTGACATTAAAACAATTTCCGCAAAAGCATATTAGGATCGGAATTTGTCGAAGGCAGCAAACATGACTACCAACATTAGTAACTTAGAAAACTATTTGTTTGAGGACAATGTTTCGATTAAAGCAAATGTCTCCGGAAGTGGCGGCAAAAATAACAACACTCATAATGGTACCGATGAATATGGATATTATATACCGACACCTGAAGTGACTGCGATCGTCTTGGTTATACTCGGGTTCATTCTTTTGGTGGGAATCGTGGGAAACATTCTCGTCATAATAATCATTGCAGCTGTAAAGTCCATGCACACTACCGTCAACAAATGTCTCTTCTCTCTGGCTCTAGCTGACCTGGTTATCTTGTGTTTTTTACCAATTGATTCAATTAGGGGAGATTTCACCAACTTTAAGGCGCCAATACCAGCAGGTTTGTGTAAGTATATGTTTTATGTATACAAGTCAGCACTTACGGGTTTAAGTGATTGGGATAATAATACAAAGTTTGATAAAAGCGATGCTCCTGGCTACAATAACACCGACCAGCAGGACATTAACAGCTTTGAGCTCACTTTATTACAAAGTATTACCTGCTTCAAACAATGACAAGTACAGGGTGTAGGCCGCACGGCTTCCAACAGACATTCACAGATTGAAACTCTAAACGTAGTAGACCGTATTAATTTATTTGACAACCTATATAGTTCTCTGCTCGCTGCAGCTGTCAGAAAAGGTTGTATGACCGACTGAACTATGTTGCAACCCCTTTGGAAGTACTTTACACTGATCTTGTTCCACTAAGCACCGTTCCGGTTAATATTTACCTTTCAGTCACCGATCATGATAACGATTGGCGGGAGTCTTTAATTACGTTTAGAGGTTAAAGCTGTGTTTGTTTGTCTGTTAAAGGCCGTGCGGCTACGGCCTGTAGTTTGTCCTTATTCGAAGCTAGTTATAATTTGTTATAAAAGTGAGCTCGAAGCTAATAAATACTAAATAACGTGCTGATCGGGTGGCAATAACCCCACATATCATTATTTATTAGTTTAAAATATTTTTTCTTCATTTAATAAAATCGCCTGAGAGTTACAAGTATATACCTACCTTCGACCACTGGTAGCTGAAATTTTTGGCGTGGTCAACCTTATTCAGGAAGGTAAACCGTACTATAAACAGTCGACTCTTAGCGTGATAAGAAAGATTGGCCAATGTTTTTGGAACTCGACGGTTTATTGAGTAAAGTAGCAAGACTTGGTCGCGTGGATGAATTTGACTGCAATTCAAGCATTATCCAATGTTTAAGATCCAATTATAATATGGATATAGCTCCATAAGAACATTATAGAGCATATAATTCAAGTCAAAGGATGACGCCTGTTTTACTTGTAAGGATTTAATCACAGAGGGGAGCGTCACTTTAAAGAGGAAGTAATTTCATAAGTGATTTTCAAACGGCCCTCAATAGTTTTCATAGACACTGAAGGGCTGAGTGCTGATAGTTGGTTTTATTATTATTGTAAAATGTCCAACACGCAAAAGTTAACCAAACTATAGCTACAATAGGATAGTGAAAGCTTTCCAAACATTCCCTGTAAAATCCAGAGAAACTCCTGTCGACGGTTTTTTCAGCAAGTCCCGTATAATTTAATGGGTTCTCGCACTATGGTGGAGTTAGTATTTAATACGTTAATATTTTTTTGTTTAAGACGGAATTAATATTAAAATTAACCCTGTCCGTGTGAATCTAACATGTGTTTCTATAAAGAAATCACGCGGGCACAGGAATATGGCTTAATTAGGATCGACCACGATGGTAATGTTCCACAACAAATAGGATACATTTCAGCAGCCTAGGTGATGTTCAGCATGGTTTGCCGGAGTTAGGTGCACGATTGGCTTTTCTCATACCTTCTCGCGTTATTTGTCCTGTACAGGCAGCCAGTCAACGTGTTATCTCTAAAGCCACGTGATGTTTTGCCTAGAATAAATGATAATAAAGCCAGTTTCACCTTAATGGTTTGCAGTATTTGTTTTACATGAAGCTAAAAAAAAGGGCACCTTAAATTGTGAGACATCAATAGATAAAGACAGTAAAATCAGTTTTTTAACGTCACTGCGAAACCAGGAGATGACGGAGCAAGCACATTTCCTTTTTTGCTATTTATTCTTATGTCCCCTGAAATAAAAACAAATCCCACTAAGTCTTCCGCAAAATGTCTTATAACATTTCAACTAGCTAAAATGAATGAGCACGTATAGATTTTTAAAAAAATTTAGTTCACAAAACGTCATAAAAATGAATAATGTAATATTTCACGGCTTCGGTTTTCTTTCAAATTGATCTAGATGAGTCTTCTGGGAAGTGAGTGGCAGATCAAATTGTCTGTTGCACATCAAATGGCCAACAGGCATGCTTTTAGGACTGCCACAATCCTGATAATTACGGGGCGATATTGGTGAAGAGTAAAAAACATATGTTGTTTTTGTGTTGTTGTTAACTTTACTTTTAAGACCTTATCTGATACGCCCTTACACTTCCCATTTTCTTGTTACTGGTTAAAATGCTTTTCTAATACCTTCGAACTAAAACGTTATGGTTTGAAACGTTTCCGGGCAACTTCTGTGAGACATCTCTATAAACATTTCAATGCAAACCATTGTTAACTTAATGGGGATCACCAGTGGCTTAAAAAAGGGAGATAAATCTGTCAGTCATATAACTAGCAGTGCCACCTATGTCATTAACTAATCATTCAATTTATATGTATGTTCATATCATGCTGTTGTTAGTCAATGGTGTAAGGGACAATTTCGGTCATATGAGTAGATATTTATTTTCCCTTTTGACGAATGACCAACCCAATTAATTTATATTGTCAGATTTCAACGGCATAGGTGGCAATTTCGGTTATTTCATGTTTATCTCCTTTGTTACCGCTGGTCAACCAAATTTTACAGTACTGAACAACAGAACCAACAATTGTATATGTTGACGTGTGCAGTTGGCTTTTACATCTATTATAAACATTAAGACAATGCTGTAGTAAAATTATACGTTTTTGCTTTCTGCCTTGGTTGCGTGAATTTTCGGCTCACATTTTGTCCTACACATTCATTGACGCAAAGCAATTTCCATTGTATATTGTATTTTTTCGAGATACCGGTACATCAGTTTGTGTTGAAATTTCTTCATGGTTTGTTTGTTTACTTCACAGGTCACTTTGTTAATTTTTTCGACCGTGGAGCTTGTGTGTGTTCGGTCCTGATTTTCTTCTACGTGACCATCGACAGGCACTTAGCTTTGTGCTACCCACTGAGATCAAGAGCCCTTTGGAGCGGACGGAAAACATATGTGATATTAGTGTTAATATGGTCTGTTTCCCTGGCTTTATCTTATCCCTATGTTCATGTCAGTGTTTATGAAGAAGAGATTTCCAAGAATGTTAGTTATTATTATTGCTATTATAGAGAAGAACCATGGCTAGTTTGGTACGACACTTTTTTTAATGTTGCCTTATTCTACACACCTGTTCCCATATTTATCATTCTTTATGGTAAAATGGTTTATCAGATTCGGGCTTCTGTTCCCAAAACCGGATCCGGAGCTAAAGATGCCATTGTAGCTGGGCGGAGGGGCCGTGGCCAAGTTGTAGTCTTACTGATGACCGTGGTTCTTCTTTACATTTTAACTCAGCTTCCGTTCAGTACAATCGGATTTCTTTCCGACTTTTTCCCTGCTGTATATAGTTTCAGTGTATATAACAAAAGAGAATTTGTAATTACCTGGACGTGCAGAATACTTATCTATGTTAACAGTGCAGCCAATCCAATCATCTATTTCTCATTATCCACTAACTTTCGTCAAGGATTTCTTAAAGTTTGTTGTTGTTGTTTTGGGAGAATGGAGTTACAAAAACAATCTCAAATAACCTACAGTTCATCAATTAGAAGCATTAGCTGAATGGAATAGACGAGGGAATAGATTGCAATAAGACATTCTTCTGTTTATCATAACTTAGACTGATATCATGAGGACAACAATCAATTTTCTCAACAATATCTTTGTAACTGGCTACCCTACTTGCACATTAAAAGAAATGACAAGCCAGAAGTCATCAGCGGGACACTGACTACACAGCAAGAGCTGTATGTTTAGTTACGTATTAGCATATTTGAGAATCGTGAATAGAACATTGAGAAATGTGGTTCTATTTTGCAAGAGGAAATAATCGCAGATGTCACCGAAAACAATCCAAAAAAAGGGACACATCTCTTGGTAAAATCAATACCAAAACCCGGGAGGGATATCGTTATCGACCATCGCTTAGTGAGGCAGGCTGACAGCTTAATCCGAATCATGACTATATTATAAAAAAAAAAAAACACTTAACAGAAAAGATAACCTACAGCTTTGATTTTTCGCAGACCTATATAGATGGTGTAATTTCAGGACTTAGAGTGAGTTTAACCGATAAGGATATTGTGAGTGGTAGTCGATGTGCTTTATGGTTCTAGTGATATTGATGTATATCGTTGAATGTGCATTTTCTTAGTGAATTAGTGTACATGGTTGATTTTTTGTCATTTCCGGCCAAAGTGAGCAAGTGCACCTGGTAGAAAACGGCTTGTCAGGCAGCCCGGGGAATTATAGACAATAGTATTATTTGGGTACTTTATCTTGCAGTGACAAAATACTCTTTCCGATTTAAATCCCAAGATTTTTAAGTTTGTTTGTTTGTTTGATTGGTGTTTAACGTCGTACGCAAGGGTATTTCACTTATATGACGACGGATTGTCCATTTCACACTGTACCTAGCCTTTTTACGGTGGAAAACCTGGAGGAGGAAACGTCGTAAAAATGTATGCCCTTTGGATAAATAGATTGAAAATTATAATTTCAGATTATAACAGTATTCTACAGCATGTAAAACATATAGCACAACATTATTCAACCTTGTACTCGCATCGCTTCCGGATAGCGCACATAGCACCGCATGCGTCCCTTTAAAGCCCCGGTCACAACCCACCGTGTATGTTTTTAGTCCCTACGATTTTTGGTGAGGCCGTACTGGGGGTGAATCCGTAGCCCGACCGCAGCTCGAACTCAGCGAAAGTTCCTCGTGCATTTAAAGTGCTACGGCGTCTCTGCGTGCTCCCAAATCCGTACTGAGGCGGTGCTCACCACGTACTGATCCCCAACTTCTGTCCACGTTTTTGAAAGTAGATAGCACGCACTTGACGGTACGGCGGGTTGGGACCACGGGTTAACCGATGGTCGACGATTCGATCGCGCCCAAGATCTGAATTTTCTTTATGTTTTTCGCATTTTTCTCCATCGTTTTATTGAAAGTACATTGTAATAACGAAATTGGAGTGTTATTATTTTTTTACTTATAGGTCTTTAACTTGGAAACCTTTTAACCGTAGCACCCGGTTATTACATCTAGTAAATAATTGAAATCAATCTATAATGTTACTATCCATTTCATATTCGTTTCTAGCAATATTTGCTCTAATTCGAGATATATTGTAAATCTTTTACCTATACATGTATAGTTTAAAGCCATAAGTTGATATACATGTTACAAACCTAGTTCTTAATGTGTATAAATATAAATAAAATGATTGTTAAAAAACCTGTGAGGTGATATCACTCACGTTATCCTTTAAAATTGATTGTTTTCCTTGATTGGTTGGGGTTTATCGTCACACTCAAAGATATTTAACTTATAAGACGCGAGACTGTCCATTTTACACTGTTCCTGGACTATTTCAATGGCAAACCAATAGAAAACATTTTAAAATCCACCCTAGCGAATGCCGGACCCATATAGTGTGGTTCAGTCAAATGACAAGCGGATTCTAACCCGTAAGCGATCATCTAAGTAGGCTAAGTAGGCCGACACGCTTACCACTAAGCCGCGAACGCTCTGAAGTTGAACAAGGAGAAGTAAACTGGGGTCATTTGGGTGTATTGAAATGATGAAAGCACTACAAACTCCACAGAATCCTGAAATTCCATCTTAAAACATGTTATGGTCGGCTTTGTTCAGTTCAACTACCTTTCGTAACACCAAATTACAGAAAATCGCGTTTGTATAGGACGTGTCAGTCTCGTTGACGTCTAATTAACTTCCGGGTATCTCCTTCAAACTGAATGGCTTACGGCTCAGAACGATCCATAGCACCGCATGCGTCTCTTTGAAGCCCCGAATAAGTATACGTGGTTGCTTACTGATCCAAACTTTTGTCCACGCTTTTGCAAGTAGATTCACGCACTTGCAAGTACGGGACCACGGTTTAACCGAAGGTCGACGGTTCGATCGCGCCCAAGATCTGAATTTTCTTTCTCAATTGGATATGGATCGTTCTCAGCCGTATGTGTTGCAGTAGCGGGCAGCTTAACGCGGCCGT
>JARFOD010025011.1:0-10822 GCA_031763545.1 Mopalia muscosa
ATTTCAAGAAATACTATTGTACTAGTAAATAACGCGGACCTTAGAGAGAACAACTTTGATTTCATTGGTTGATCCAGCTTTTCGTTTCTCGATCTTAAGCCCTCGCAGAATAACTATTTTTTTTTTCATTGGTTCAAAATAGCCTATAACACAGACCTCAGAGAGACAGTTTTTGCTTCATTTGATTGGTTAAACTTGTATAATATCGTCTGTGTGTTTCAATCCACATCTAGAATACAAATGAACTATGATTACAGCTGCGTACGTTAGACTCTTTCACACATTCTATAATACTGTATATGAGCAGCTGGGAATTGGCTAAAATGAAAATTATAGGGGGATATTTTAAAATTGACAGAAATCAGAACGTTGCACTTGGTTCCTTCATACATATAGTAATAAAATTGATGAAATCCAAAATTCATACGCATTAAATAAATTTATTTTGTCCTCTAGTTTAGAGCTCACACCCAAAGCAATACAACAATTGGTATGGGTAACGCACTGAGAAAAAATATGATTTGAATTCATTCCCGATCAGACGGTGAACTTAATGTGCGTGTTTGGGGTTCACGCAACACCCACTAGAGGGACGCTTCTAGATGGTTACGTGCCCCAGATCAGGAATGAAATTTTTCTCGTATTTAGCGGGAAAATTTTCGGCAATTGTCACTCATTGCCGGGAAAAAAACATTTTTTCGAGCTGTGCAATTAACGAAAGCAAACAAACCAAAAAGTTTTCAGACTGGGTTAATAAGTCCATTTTATAGAGTACCAGACTTATCGAATCGATTTGTGACTGGCAATCAACGGATTAATTGAGAAAAATAATTAATTATTTATTCAACTGTCATATAGCTCGAGTGATTCACTTAAAGGTACATAATTAATATGGTCAAAACTGGTGCAGGCTCATTTTGTTCAGCAATCAGTTCACTTTTCTATCAGAGAATATAGAATAATTTGCAAATAAACAGATTAAAGTGAGACCTTGTATGGTCGATAGAAATCAAAATCAACCAAATTTAGTTGAAATATTTTATCTAGGGTGGAAACTTTGAACAAAAGTTAAACTATTATATGGATGTGTTATAATGGAAATAGATGTAAAAACTTATGGAAAGTTAGTAAATTGTAATCTAATATTTTGTGTTTTTCCCAGTAGTTCCCAACATTAAATTTCCATTGCCTTTCAGGTGAGTTTTACAGCTTCATTGAAGACATTTCGAACAGGGCCAGTGCCGCCAGTCATGTATATGTATATTATAATAACACTTTTAGTGAAGCTCTGATGTAGGTCCAAACATAGGCTTCAAACATTAGAAGTTAATGCCTAAAATCTAGAATTTGCCAGGTTATAAATCTAGGAGTTGAAATCCAGATGGTAAAAGTATTGTTTTTATAAAACAAAACAATCTGTGGCATAACAGTTTTAAAGTTTAAAAACATATCCAGTTTTGAGTTGGTTAACAGTGTTACACTTATAGCATTCACAAAAGTTACATGTAAAATTGGAGCAGCCAAAATGTTTTGTCAAAATAAGTTACAGTGGCGCCTCCTCAAAATATTAGTAGCTCTAAAATGAAATCTCATGATCACAAGACTCAAAAAGTTTAAAAGGCCATGTCATATAATAACTGTCAAAAATTCACAAATTTAGACTATTGACAGTTCTATTAAGCTCATAGCTGTTGGTCTATTTGGCTTTGTATTAGGTTGAGATTTTGTATATTTAATTATTTATTAATATCCCTATTGTCTGGTACATCTCAGTTATAAAACTTATCTGAATGCTAGCCACAAAAGTGATGGGACAAGAGCTTCAATGTTCATCGCTTTAGTTTTTAAAATCATTTTACTGTCATATAACACCATATAGTAGGTATATCGCTAACACTAGATCAGTAGTTTAATATGTCAAAAACAACTGCTAATTTAACTCTGACGTTATGTACGGAAAAACCCTACAGGACATTGATCAAGTAATGGTATGAGTCAGTCCTTCAGACTTCTAGATGTTAAGTTGGGGAGCCTCAAATATAGGTATGACATAGATAATACAAAACATTGTGTTTGTTTAAAAATTTGAGCAATGATGCACCAGCCAAAGTGTCCACTGTTTATCAAATACAATAACAAACTGAAAACATGTTATTCAAACTTTTATTGTTAAAATTCTCTACCCAGCTAAGTTTTGATTTTAACACAAGATATTATAGAAACAGTGATATACATTGAAATTAATTTGAGCATATATTATTTTTGGTGCCCATGATGCATTTTTTAGAACTAAATTTTCCATAGAAACTCTTGACATGCTAGGACAGCCTCATATACCGGAGGTTGAGAAGGGACATTTTGTTTAACATGCTTTGCATGTTATCAAACCATAATCAGATAACTGTGTTATGCAACAACAAAATAAACAAAATGCTTCGGAATAATTAATTGTCATAGATGCTTAGATCCTCTAAAAAAAAGACCTGAGCATCTTTACATTATTAGCCAGAAATAAGCCATTTGGGATGCTGAAAAAATGTAGCAAAAAATTTCACACGAAAACATATTTTTTTCTGAATCTGACACATGGATGATCATGATCCAAAGTTCTGGTTAAATCAATATGTGACAGTACCTATGGCCAAAGTCCAAACAAATTTATTCATTTATCGTAATTGCATATTTCACAATTTAGCAAACAGGAGACACAAGTTGCACCAATGGGGATTGTAATTCAGTTTGAATGATCTGAATAATTTATCTTGCACCATAGAATGTCAATCCAACACAGACAACCTGCAAGTGTTATACAAACACACAATTTCTTATATAACAGCTTTAGAAAGGATTCCAGATTGGATGTGCCAATAAAAATTGTAATCAGAATAACTAGACAGACCAAAATAGTTCTTGTGTGGCATTGTGCGATAAGAGCATTTTAGAGAAACAGGGAAACCCAATAAGAGAAAACAGGTTATGCAAAGGATAATTACAATGGTTTAGATGCTTAAGTAATGGCATCGGGCATGTCAACAAGTTAACTAGGGTAATATATTCATTATTCAAAAGAACGTCTGGAGGTGTCAGAATGGTGTGTTTGTGACAGTAAAAATTAAAACATACAAAACGTTAAATTATAAATAACACACCTGTCTGTAACATAATTTAGTCTTTTAAACAATATTAACAAAACAAACCAGTTAATTTGCATTTTTAAGAACATTTAAACAAAGTTTTAGATTAATCTTCAGGCCTTTAAAAACAGTAACCAGAAGCTAGATTAACGCCAAAATATTTTATCATAATTGATAACATTATTTATTGTCTTTATCCTTGAAGGCAAAATATATTTATTATCATACAAAAATGAAATGGGGATCAGGGTAATCAGTGACAAAAGCTAAGTACTGTAAAAATTATAAAACAAAGACATAAAAATGAAACAAAGACAAAAAAATAAAACAAAGACAAAAAATTAAACAAAGACAGAAAAATAAAGCAAAGACAAAACTAAAGACACATACAGGGCACAAAACAAGTTATTATAAGACAACGCATGCAAATTTAATATAGGGTTGAAATCAAGAAACCACAAGGAAAGGATTCATAACGTTTCTTATGTTTGTTTTGTTTGATACGGGTTTTATCTCAACAGAATAAGGATAATTCACTCATATAAGGTCGAGACAGCTCAGTCAAACACTCTTGACATTATTAGTAATTAACAATGACAAGGCATGAAATCACAAGACACACTAATACACAAAGGCAGATCACAAAACAGAAATCTTCCTGTTGCCCTTTAACAGGAGAGCACCAGGAAACAGGAATTTTCCTCCAACTGCCTGCTGTTCCATCACACTCGGGAATATTACAGCCACAGAAAAGCCAAGTTTAGACTTTTTGTTAATTCCAATCATAGTTGAATGGTTGCTGGGGACCCCAGGAATTCCCGGTGTTCTGATGTTTGGACAAACCCTATATATTTAAGTTTATAGGTATGATATCAATTATCAAGGTATGAAATATTCACCTGGCCAGATAAGAGATTGATCAGTGTGTGCCTAAATCAGAGTATCCACACAGATCCACATTTGCAATGATGACTAATGTCTGTACAGGTGACAAAGTTTTCTCTTAGGAGGCCAGGTACAAAATCAATACCCTACACTGCCTCGTCTTGCAGGCCAGTTTTTATCCCATTGTCCCTTATGGATTTTTGCTGGATCAATATATGTGCCCCGCCTACAACATTACTGATCTAAATCCCAGGTGACTACATGCCTGTCTACTGGGCTATATTAGGCCTATATGTATAATATATGGCCATTAAAAATATGTATACATTGAAATGTCATAATGGGCAAAAAAAGTCGGAAATGTTTAACAGCTCATAAAAAAACTTAAAGGCAATGGAAACACTGAAACTGTGGAAAGTACTGAGTAACAATAGAATTGGTCTGTATCACTCTCAGTCACCCATCAACTTGGCTCAAAGGTTTGTTGATTTTAATGATGTATCCACTGAATCACATGAACAAAACCACAAAATGTAAAATTTTTTGCAGTGTTGAAAAATTAATATTAATCCATTGTCCAAACACAATATGACTATGTATGAAATATACTTCCCATCGCCAGAGGGCATCAAACAACAAAGTTGCAATAACAAAATCTTAGATGCATAATAATACCCAACCTGCTCATTGATGAGCAACTGAGGATGGTTTATTTATATTTTTTCTATTTCTTAAAAAGTTGAGAATATTTATTTAAGTTTGATACATATTGTTTCTTGGTTTTTATGATCGTGCTACAGATGGGGCACTCAGAACTATACCTACATGATGAATTGTTTGATTGGGGTTTTATGCCGTACTGAAGGCTATTTCCCTCATATAACTGCCGACCAGCCCAATGAGTGAAGGAAATCACCCTGGAGGCCACTGGCAACAAACAAAATAAAGACAGAAATATCACAAAGAAGATTGATTTTGTGTTACCCCTTAAGTTCTCCATTCACTGGGACTTAAACCTGTATAACAGCTTTAAATTGTTTTGTTCAATTATGTAGTTTATTAAAATCCCCTTTAGCGAATAACCGAGAGTGTTTAGAGAGTTTGTCATGCCTTGCCCTGAATGATGCTGTCTTAATAGATAAGCGGTAAAAGCCCATCTGTGTTGTTCTAACAAGCTATAAGCCTCCACTTTTTAAACATTTTCTGGACTTTTTGTCTTGTTAATGTTTTTTTGTCTGAGACATGGCTTATGTTTTATTCACCCATGGATGCATTGTTGTAAGAAAAATAAAATAACCTAAAATTATCAAACATATGGCATAAAACCCCAATCAAACAAACACTCTGAAAGGAAAACATAATCAGGTGAACCATGATACAATATATGATCTGTGACTTGACAACACAAGTATTCATTTCACCCACCCTAGGTTTAATAAAGAAGGGCGACTTGACACTGGGAAAGAAACCAGATCTTGAAACTGGAATACGTAATACTGATCTGACATGGGACTGTACTACTGTCACGTAACACATTCACAAATCTAAATCTGCTCTCAAGACTGCGAGAAAAAATCTGCAGTTCTTTCTAAAAGAATGTTGACACTGTAAATCATCCAACTCTCTATGCACACATTCCCCATCTGGAAATCCCGAGCAAAACAAAAAGTGAAATAGAAACAGACAAATGGCTTGAGAGAAAGGTTGTATCTTCCTTTCCTATTGATAACATGTTAGGCAGATTACATAGCCATAAGAGAAATCCATTCAGACGCATTCATTGTTAAGTAATCAAGCTACCAAAAGAAAGGTTGATATGTTTTGCAGCAAATACCAACAGAATAGCTCAAACCAGAATGACTTTTACACAATCTAAAATATTCAGTTGAGAGGAGTCTGTCTCTGCATTTTTCTCTTTCCTAGTCTTTTGGTTGTCTTTTTGTATTGTTTCTAAGTGATTTAGCATGTATACCGGTAGGCTAAACTGCTATGAAAGAAACTTATTTATATCAACCTTGAGTTGAAAGAATGAAGGTTTTCCTTATGTCTTTTACTGTGTTAAATAAAACTGCCGTAAAAATTGTATTATATTATTGTCATATAAGCAAATAAAACATAAGACATGGGCTACAGTCTACACTTGATAACTAAATATGACAATATAACCTACATGTTACTGAACTTTATACAGTATTTAACCATATTGGATAACAAATCTTTAAACGCCCGACTTTCACCAGTTTGAAACAATTGGTATCTATTTCATGCCAGTTTAAAAGGTGAGAATTTTAATTGAGTTGGACAAAAGTGATAGTAGCAAATAAAAACATAATACCCTTTATCTAACTCGTTAACATATGCTTAGTCAGCAACCAGGGTATAAGTAATGTAAATGTGATAAGCCTCTGTAGTTCAGCTAAAAGGTACTGGGTTGATTCCGCGCAGGTGGTGGCAAACAAGTTTTTCATTCTCTGCATTTATAAAAATTATACTGTACAATCTAACAAATAACAACAAAATGCTAGTCGTTTAGCACACCTTTAGTAAACACAAGTTTCCATATTTGGTCAATTGTCTTAATTTCTACAATATGTAAAACTTTTTCTACTAAATTACTTACTATTGACTATGATGCATTCAAATTTGTATCATATTAAGTGAATGGCCAAAGCTTAAGGAAAACATTATAACATTAACATTTCATTGTTTTTTGTTGTAAATAATTCGGAAATATACCAAAATTATAAATGTTAATTTGAAATTAAATACTTCCTTGGAAATAAAATAGGTGTGCTCATACATAATTAAGACAGACAGTAGAGGTTTGGAGGTGAAGTGTTTTTTTCATTTTTAATTGCTATGTTATAAGTAGGTCACTAGGTCACAATAGACTGATAAATAAAGCCAGGTAATGAAAGACTACCTGAGTATAAGGGTAGAGAAAAAAGGTAATAAAATGATAAAAACTTCATGTAACAGCCTGTCACCTTGTAACTATTGATGAATTACAAAACAATAAAAATAATATCAAGTTAAGAATCAAAGCAAAATTTAGACAAACAGATTTTTGCTATAAAGACATAAGGCCTAACATGTACTTGTAACAGTAGATTTATATTAGCTCTAAAAGCATGTAAAAGAAGTTGTAAATTTACTTTATTTGCACCATCACTCAACTTAAAGGATGCGGTTGCAAAAGTATTTCACAATAACAATAGGTAGGCATATTTGTTGACAAAAAATATGTACTTTTGGTATAGGTGTAATTATCGTATCATTCATTACCTGGCCTTTGCTTGTTTGGTGTTTAACAATGTAATCAAGGATTTTTTATGTTATGACAGACTATCAACTTCTAAATATACCTTTTTTTAATCTGGTTGGAACCTTGGAAAAAACATCAGAACGATAGATTGCAAGGAAATAAGGGTATATAGGTGATAACCAATTTAAATCTGACATTATGACCCTGATCAAAAGCGAGTGACTTTTCTTAGTAAAACAACAAAAACAATGGTTTGTTTGTTTGATTGCTCTCGCTCTCGCCCACACACGCCCAGAAAGCCCCAGGCGGATGATTTGTTGCTCGGCCAAAATCTCACCGTCAACACTATAACGAAAATCCGTTTATTTTTTCATCAAGTCTAGGCATTTTATTTTTAATAAATAAAGGAAGAAAATAATAACAAATGAGAATATTTTTTTTGTTTCTTTATTTATAACATTAAATATTGAATCATTTGCCTGAGATAAGCTATTGCTCTCCCAAATATTATAAAGAGTCATTTAAGCAGTGTGATAGCTCCCCCAAACATTTTGAGTGGAGTCATTTGTAACTCTCCAAAGATTTGCTCATGCCAAAGACTGCTGCCCATGTAAAAAAATCATGGATTAGCCCTCCATTTCTGAAAACTGATGTCACTCTGTTGTTGTAATGTTATAACTTGAAACCCCTAAGTGTATTGTAATCCAATATCATCTATTTCTCCTTAGTAAAATTTGAATAAGCTTTATGTAATTGCTGTAACATATGTATATGTACATGTATACATACATACATATAGTGCCTGAACAGCTGATTCATTAAGTACATGTAGGCAAAATGATCGGACTGAAGTTTTGCTCTTGGAAATTTGCTGGGTGAGTTCTACTCTTCCATGAACAGAAATATATAAGATATCTTTATAGCCATATACTGTACAGTACATGTGATGTACATGTAGTATGGAAAGCATGGCTAAAATTTGACTGAGTTCCTATTTGTCATTTGGACAGTTCTGTATGCTTATTTATGTTTAATATGCTGGACAGAAAATGAAAGTAATACTTTAGATATTACAATTACTTGATAGCTCATTATACAGCACCCAAGTTAGGAGGTAAAGCAATGTCTTAAAGCAGGAAGTTGTTTTGCTAAACAGAAATCTTGTTTCGAATCAAGGGCTTAGCAGTCTCCTGCCACCCATCTGAATGAAAACCCTGAAGTGAACCAATTTGCCTCATTTTGACACGCTGTTTTAAGAAACTAATAACATGCAGGAGATGGGAAAACTATCAAAAGTGGTCACAATGATTTGACAAGTGAAGCAAAATAACCATTTTAGTTCGGACCCAGTTGATGCGAGCCACATTTTCTTTTTTTACAATAAAATTTTATTATACAATCCCACATTGTTTCATGTCATATGATTGTCTTTTGTTAAACTTATATTTGTCAATCTTGTGATTTCAGATGTGAAGAGAAAAGATTGATCAAATCTGTCCTTAACCTATGGGGCAGCTCCTGCAATAGAAGTGGATAGTTTGAGGTAAAAACTCTTTTTTTTGTGGTGCCGGTCATTCTGACCATGGTGGACGGATTTTGTTTTTCTTGTAATGACCATTAAAACAAAATCTGAGGCCAAGGTTCACTGGTTAGAGTGTAGGACTACTGTTCCTTCCTCTCGGTATATTGGGCTGTGGCTTCTTTTAGTGAGTGTGTACGCTTACCTATCCTAATTTGATGTAAGCTTACTGTTCAAGGGATCAAGTCTATCTGTGTACTGCAGGTATATCAGTGTCACACTCTGTGGCTACAGCAATTGTGTGGGTGGTTTTATGAGGGTTCATAACTATTTTTCCCCATAATCAGTCAGGAACAGTGTAAAGTGGACAAACTGTCATCATATTTGAAATACCCTTGAATAGGACATTAAAGGAGAAGGCACATGATTTTGTTACAGAGGGTTTTAGTCGTTTTAAATACCATTTTAGTAACATAACTGCTCTCAGATTCAAAAACTTATTAATAAATAAGCCAGAAATTTAAATTTTGCGAACAGGAAGTGATGTAAGCGGTGCAAGTGATATATAATAACAATACTATTCTTTAGCTACGATAAATCCATCATATCTATCAGGCAGAATTATTACCTTACAGGTTTGTACCAAATTATCCAAAGCAAGGAAGAAAAGATTTAAGCCAAAGAACTGCAGATACAGCAGTGTGTAGGCCTGGATGCGACTTATTGACTTGTACTATATACAGTCTATATGAAGGCCTAGTCGAAGGGAAGACAAGTATTGGTCTGGTGTAATGACCTGAAATGTCACTTTGAATGACTTGAAAACGTTAAAATCAATACAAAAATGCCCTCAAAATGCAAAGGACAGCTTAATTTAACCCTTTTTAGCATGATTGGGGAACTAAAACTTTGCATACATGTATCAGTACTCGATTTAGGCTATTTGTCTGTGCTACCTTTACTAATAACTGGGCTGATGATCAGTGTAACGCTCAGAGTTTTTCTCCCGTTGTTGACCTGATGCAAAACTGCAATCCCCCTTCTTTCTGTCTGTCATCGATGCTTCGCCATAGCACTATCCAAGCCTTTTGTTCTGGGCTTATTTATAGGCAGTATATAGCATTTTTTTTTTTAAAGTTATTTTTGTAAGCTTTAAATCGGTCAATTCGTGAAGAAGGGCCCTTTCATAATCCACCGGTGGCACAGAATGTGTTACCCACACTTCCTGTCAAATAAGGCATTTACTAGCAAGTCTTTGTTTCTGATTTTTACCAGACACTGCCTTAAAAAAATGGATCTCTCAGGAAACAGTGAAACCGAATTCTTTTTGTAATAACCAGTTAATAATTGTCACATCCAGGTACTATGCAGGCAGTCATAATTCCTATCAAAAATGAGATAGCCATACGTTTAACAATGCAATAGCACTGGGTCACTTGCACTGCTTACATCACTTCCAGTTTGTAATATTTAAATTACTGACTTATTTGTAATTATAATAGTTCCTTGATCAGGGGGTTGTTATGTTACTAAAATGGTACTTAAAAACAACCAAAACTCACTGTAAAATCGCGTGTCCTCTCCTTTAAACCCCAAATCAAACAAAGAGTCTAGGGTTTATAAGGGAATCACACAAAGTGACCCTGCCCATCTAGGGTGAGGTCCTGTAAGTGAAATTGTTTTCAGCAGGATGTTTAAGGTGGAAGGTTTAAAGGTTGCTTCCTGTTGCCCTGGTGATCTCATATGCTTGACCAAAAGATTATCATATTGTTGTCTTTCACACAAGAGGAACCGGGTGGAATAATCTTATCTACAGTTCTATAAAGTTACATCATACGTACATCAATGATTCTTTCTTTGTAGCGAGGCCCGCGGCTGTGGCTCAGTGGTAGCGAGTGCGCTTCCTGAACCGAACATGGTACGATTAACCATTCACAGGTTCGAGTCCGTCTTTCGACCATCAGGTATTTGAGCGAGTCACATGTTGTGGCTCCGGCAATCGCGGGGGTGGTTTTTACG
>JARFOD010025022.1:0-10822 GCA_031763545.1 Mopalia muscosa
ACACCCAGTTATATGAAAAGTGAAGCAAAATGACCATTTTGGACACCCTACTTCAGATTTCTGGCTAAGCCCCTGGGGCCAGGTATTAGATTGACCAAAATCTATGTTTGTTATTTTTGAATAACACTTTCTTAGTTTGAACAGATTCTAGTTCAGGCAGTTTTGCAGGTTGAAACCCATCATTCATCCATTGCGCTTGCACGCCATCGTGTGAGTGAAATAATCTTAAGCACGGCGTTAAACTGCAATCAAACAAACAAACATCAATTGAAATTTGCATTACAGTGAGTCTTTTCCTTTCTTCAGATTTTTGACGAGTCGGATCTTGATGCTGATGACTCTCTATCGTTTGCTGAATTTGAACACGTAATCTCAAAAGCTCCCGACTTTGTCAAGTGAGTAAAACTTTTAACCATTGGTTATCTACCAGCTCCCAATTTCAGTCCTCAGGGTTAAGTGTAAAAAAAATTTACCCATTGGTTATCTGCCAAATTCCAATTCCAAGCCTCAGGATTATGTGCTGTTTAAAAGGCTCTATTACGGATGGACGCAGTCATCTTTATTTCTAGGTACTATGTATGATAGGACAATGGTGGAAGTCTGGTTCTTCACTGATGGGCATAACTGGACTCCTTCCTGATTGGATTTAACTGGCCAATCAGGACACTGGGGCCTGACATTATGTATATGTCCAGCCGTGGCAGTGTTATATGTACCTCATCGGGTACATTTGGCTAGTCATGACTCGGGACTGGCATGATGTTTATTGCAAGCTATGGCAGTGGTATCACACCAAGTACAACGTATATTAGGAAAGTCTTGACATTGGGGGCTATGTATGATGTATATGAACAGTCGTAGCACTGGTACCTCACAGAATATATTTGACCAGTCATGACATCGTGGCCTGGCAGGATGTATCAGGCAAGCCATGGCAGTGGTACCACACCTATTATATTTGACCAGTCGGGTCGGGCAGGATGTACCTTACATGTACACAGGATTTATTTGGCCAGTCACAACACTGGGCTTTGCGAGATGTATCCAGCCCGTCCTGTCAGTGGTACATGTACCTCACAGGATATATTTGGCATGATATCTGGTTCTTGAATGGGTACATGTATATTTAACAAGATGTGGCCAGTGGTTTAAATGTCAATTCTGCCTGGATAGTCTCATTATTCTGGGCAGAAATGTGTACCTTGTTCCTAACTGGGTACTAGTATATCTGGTCAAACTCACTATTCCCAACCTTTAGTCAAATATGTAATTTAGCAATTAATCGAGATCAAGATAAATGTTCATTGGACCATCTCGAGACAAGCACCTGTGAAGCAGTCCAAATTGTGTACCGACCACCATAGTTAAAAATCTACTAAAATGTTTAATAAGTATGTCATTTTGGGTACATGTATGCATAGATTTTAAATGGTTTGTCCTTTTTTTATTTTTGCAGTTCATTCCGTATTCGCCTATAAGAAGATAACCAGGAAAATTTGTTATCAACTTCATTTCAATATTTGATGAATCAGGAAGTCTCTGATATGTTGTTTTAATATGTGGTTTTCGAGTTATGATGTTATGTCAGCAGAGTGATGCCCCTTTGGGAAATAACGTTATAGGTTTACTTCAAGGCAGGGCCAATCCACAATTTTTAACATGGGCGGTATAGGGAATATTGCAAATTAACAAGAAAATGTTAATAAAACTTTTTAAATTTTGTTTTCCCATAGCTTAAATATTATTTTTTAGCAAAAAATTCAATTTTAGAGCTATATTATCTTGAAAACCAACAACTCATAATGTAAAAGAATAGGCTGACTGCCCTACTATGCCATAAGGTGGAAACGTCATTTCGTAAAGGGACGTTACTCTGTTGTCGTATCATCATTACTAATATTGACATCAACAAGTCCGCATTCAGACAAATAAGGAACATATTTTATTATAACCAGATCTTTCTTATCTTTTGTTGCTAAATGACTATATTTTGTGTCTAGATGATTTTGCTACATTGTAGTTGTCACAGTATTGTATTACATAAGCAAACAAATTTATGCTAGTTGAGAAACCCTTTATGGTTTCTAACTGAGAAATCTGCAATCTGTCTCCAAGAGATAACTATATAGAAAATAATCAGTTTTGTTGTTGTAATTATGGATCAAATTTGAGAAGATTTAGAATATTCGCTTGTTTCAGTTTAACCTGGCATAATCCTTTAACATGCATAGTATTAAACGACACTATATACAGTGATTTGTGAACTAAGTTTTCCCAGTGATTGGTATCTCCAATCTGTGCCTTTTGGTAGATGGTTGTATCATGGCCACATGCACAAGCCATTGGTTGTAAACACCTCTGATTGTACTGAAAGGAAGTGAAACTTTTCAAGTACAGTTCATTAAGCCGCTCAGCAGACAGTTGGTTACATCTACATAAGACACCAGGGCCTATTTTCACAAACTGTCCAGCTAGAATATAATTCAGTTATATTTTTACTTCTTAAATTTAACATGACCAAAATGACTACATTTTATCCAAGGATTTTTTGTTTTCATATAACATTTTGTGAAATTAGCTTGTGGCAACCAATTGGTTACTCAACAGTACATTTTGGAACATAACAGCCCAATACTACATGGTGTGTGTACAAACTGTGAATGTGTTTTTATGGGTATTACCAGAACTTCTGGTATTACATACTGTGATACACAGTCAAAATATTTGTAACAATAACTTTTATGCAACCATCATTTGACAGTATGAAGTTGTCCTTTTTTTCATATATCTGCCCATTCCTTCACTTCTTGGTTTCCACCATTAACTTGACAACTGATAATCAGATTCGTATCATACATGTTCCTGTTAAAAGTCTGATCACAGCCCAAATAGACAATGGCCCAGTTCCTGTCAAAGCTTTGTAAACTCCCTGTGTTACTGGATAGATGAGGACTGTTCTGGGATCTATATTAGATGCTTGTTTTTCAGTCTTTTTATATTGGATTTTTTATGACACTTCAAATATATGCTTTTGAGGTACATGTAAGTATCTTGCACAAGTTGATGGTCCTATACAAGTATGAGTTGGAAGTATTCTTATCAATAGGTGTGCCTTACTATGTAACTGTGTGACTGAATTGTGGAATTCCAACTGATGAAATTACATGAATACCAAAGAATGCCCATTCCTGCTCCAAGATATGTTCATTTTGTTCACTCTATAACCAATTTATTTAACGCTTATTTATAATAAAAAGCTTTGTGGGCTTGTTTTAAGATTGATATTCAGACATGTCTATACAAACATGATGATCTCAGTTTATATAGACATAGATAAACTATGTCATTGGGCGATTTCCCAGTGGTTCCCACGACTATTGACCACACTGAGAAATACATTTTATGGAGATTTTAACTGCAATTAAAATTCAAGCCAAAGTGTGAGCAGCAGCAAGGTTATCAATTTTATAACCTCTTGGACTCTTTTTCTTGATACATTTATATTTTTGTGTTAATTATGAAATATTCATTTTAAATGATTTGTCAGCTATGCATGTTATTATACAAATTATTTTGAATAATACGGATTTTTTCTACTAAGAATTTATCTATATGGACTGCTGAAGTTCTTAATTCTCAACAACATCCAACTGTTTGGAACTGCATCTGTTCACATAGCTCCTATGTAAGTTCATGTTGAATTCAACCTGATTTTGAGGAGGCAGTTTGATGCAGCTTCAATCCGGTTGCCGTGGTGCTCTCACCTCTAAAGGGCAACACAGTTGATCTGTTGTGGTGGTAATGTTTTGAATGTTGTTATTGTGCGGCCAATTATTATTGTTAATTTTTGTACCCCCCTTTTAATATTAGGAGTTGGGATGGTCTAAGACATTATATTGCCTGTCCTTCCTTCTGTCCCTCTTTCCATCTCTCCTTCCCACATTATATTGCCTGTCCTTCCTTCTATCCCTCTATCCAGTATTTGTCATACTTAACATGCTAGCTTGACAACAAATTCAATGATCAACTTTTAAACTTGGTATATAGCGCCCTCCTATTAATTTTTACATGACTTAACAGTCAGTTTTTTAGATTTTATTATCTACTTAAATATGTGCTGAGAATTAGTTGACCTATTATCTTCAAAATTAATATTTAGCTTTATCCATCTCCTCCTGTACAACAGTCAGGATTGCTTTCCTGTACTAAATTGTGCAAGCCCATATACTTGTATTGTTGATGAGCACCATGGCCATCACTCTATGAAGGAATAAACTGTTCTTAAGTGAGCCTTCAGCTAGGGGATTGGCTAGCTTCAATGTCATACCTTATTTTTTGTGTGTGTGTTTTTTATGATGCTTAAATGGAAAGACAACTGGTTTTCGATCTAAACTTTTCATTTGAATTGTATATTTTGAAAGACAACCCTTTGTATCGCACTTTCATTTGAAGTAGTATAGCCGTTAATTTGAAAAGCAGAACTGACGTCATTGTTCGGATATATGGTAGTTATATCATCTACTCGTGGTTGTCTCCCTACTGCAGGCATTGGTGGATGCTTTCACATGAAACCGAAGTTGAAGGTTCTGTCACCAATTGAAACAACAATAACAAACAGCCGCTTGAGCATATACACCCAGTACTAAAAACCCAATTTTTTTCATAACCTCATGTCAACTGAAAACATACAAAATGTATGTGTTACTCAAGCAGCTATTTTGATATGCATACAACAGATTAACATTGCCCTTGGATGGCTAAGCTTCTCTATATGCAGTGTTGTTAGAGAAGCCTTCCAATGCATCCTTAACCAAACGGCCACACTGGTGGCCACACTGGTGACCACGGTGTTTTCGAACAATGATGTCAGTCCTGCCTGTTAAATTAACTAATTACCTTTCTATGCTTACTGGAATACTAGTGCAATACAGATGCTTGTCTTTGAAAATATGCAATAAAAAAAGTTTAGGTCAAGTCTCAGTTGCCTTTGCGTTTAATACATGGAGAGAAACTTGAGCCAAGTCTAAGTGATATGTTTGTGGATCATTGTTTAGGAGACCAAACACAGGTAGTTTCGTTTAATGTTAACTGTAAATATTGACCATTTATGTATATTTAGTTACGACTGTGATGAGAAATTGCCTACTTTGTGGTACCATACATGTTGCAGAGAGTGTATTTTTCATTTTTTTTTGTTGTTTTAATATTCAATTTTTCTATGTTTGTTGCCAGTGGCATTGTGCGTGGTTTCCTTCACCCATTGGACTGGTACGCCTTCATCTGTCTCAAATGGATTAAATTACACCGTGTAATCCCAAATCATTTTTCCGAAAAGGTAGAGCAGTGTTTGTTTTATCATGAGCCGGGGTAATATCATAAAGCTATTTCTCAAGGAAGTAATACAACTGAGTTTCAGATCTACACCCTATACGTGTTGACTTCATACGATTCATTAATTAATAATATAGTTGCATAGTGAAATGACAATAATCGCTTGTAAGCGATTAAAGTGAATTACTAACATACACAGAGCTTGTATACATGCTTTCCTTTAACTTTCAAATATTAATCAGTATTAGCCCTCACAGGTATATATAGGCTTACGTTGTTGTCTTTGTCTACTTTTATGAAAATTATACCGTTCCTTTGTGAATTAAAACTTTACATGATATCGAGTTATTTTGTGATTATTTGATTTATTGGCATTTCTAACATTATTTCGGCTCCAGCCAGAAAAAAAAAAGAAATCTTTTTTTTAATTGGTAAATACAAGATAGGCCTATTGATATATATCAGATATAGACGGGGTCGAAGAGCATTAAACAAAGTATAAGATGATATGTTGTGGCATTATTGTATTGCGCTGTTTATGTGGCATTCTTGTATCTCTGGTGTAATTATTTCACACTTTGAAAAGTTTACAAATCTCACCCAAAACTTTTAGTTTAGTTAAATATATCCGGAATTCGTGTTTTGAATCATACGGAGACCACGTGATTGCCTACTCCCAGAATCCTCGAGAACTATCACTGGGCTAATGCGTGACCATTTTCACCTGGATTTGTCGGGGTAATTAATACGCGTATGGATTTGCGTAGGTTTTCAGCGATTAACTCATGGAGAAATAATCCCCGGATTTTGATTCATCTTTTCCTGTAAAAGTGGATTAAATACGTTTTAATGTAACTAAATTGACAAAGCAATTCAATTTAGTTTGGAAGCAAACGAACTTTTAATGATCTATCAACTGCTAGCCTACCATAGTGTATAGGGCTAATTCTTCGTCTCATATCTCAGTCTCAATCCGTGGTAGAGGTTGGAAATTGATCTGCCGCTATCGCCGGTCTATAAAATACTGTTTTTCTCGGATTTTTTGTTGTTTGGCACCATGGATATATGTCAAATACAAGTCCTTGTGTTTAGTGTGTCTAAAACAAATCAGAAAAACCAGACATATGTTTTGAGAGGCCGGCGATAGCGGCGGATCAATCAATTTACAACCTCCACTGTGGGTTGAAATAGGCGCGTAGTACGCCCTACATATTGTTCTGACCTACCGTGCCACTTTGTATGGGCCAGTGACAACAAATGAAGTTTCTCAGCGGAATTCCAAAATGAAGAATCATGTGGTTAATATTATAGAGAAATATAGAATAGTAAAGCTATTGAGTTGTGTTTCAACATGAAATTTTGATGATTGATTGGTGAAATATGTGACAGTGTCTGCCAACATTAATTGACACTAGCACAACCACGATGTGACGTGGTTCCGTAATGTTGGAACTTGGAAAGTTAATTTTCCTCCAGCGCTAAGTAAAGGCAAGATTTCTAAAGCCGGAGGTCTCGAATGTTTTAATAATCTCAACTTGTGACTAATGTTACGTTGTGTACACATGTCTCACTTACTCTGTAGACGATCAAAACATAGGCCAACGTGTACATCAAATCATGTTTAAGAAATATTGTTGTTAGTAAACAGTTAAAAGTTCCTTTTGGTATTTCTGTTTTAAGTGAATTGGTTCAAGTAAATCCAGTGCATTCTTGGGTTTTCAACATGGCGCACATATACCCGAGTGTCGCTGTCTATAGCGCGCAAGCTACCCCAGGGCGTCGGTTCTGTTGAGTATGGTTTTGAATGTAGGCTATGTGAGACGAAGAGATTGAATTCTTTCCCTTGGAAAATAATTCTGAATTTTTACCACGATGCAATGCTCTCCAGATAAACTCGTGATTGAAATAAATAAAAGGCATTGAAAACTTACGTAATTGTATTATTTGAATGCTGAATTGGCCTGTCACTCGCCAGTGCTACCAGTGCTACCCAAAGCTACATTGGCTAGTCGCCTGTCCGTGCTACCTAGAACTACATTGTTCAGTCACCTGTCCGTACTACCCAGAATTAGATTGGCCAGTCACCTGTCCGTGCTATCCAGAACTACATTAGCCAGTCGCCTGTCCGTGCTATAGTCAGAACTACATAGCCAATCGCCTGCCCGTGCTACCCAGAACTATACTGGCCTCTCACTTCAGCTATCAGTGATACCCATAACTCTATTAGCTAGTCACCTGTCCGTGCTACCCAGAGCTACATTGGCTAGTCACCTGTACCTGCTACCCAGAACTACATTGGCCAGTCACCTGTCCGAACTACCCAGAATTAGATTGGCCAGTCACCTGTCCGTGCTAGCCAGAACTACCCTGGGCCCGGTTGCTCGAAAGGGTATTAGCCACTAACACCAGATTAAATCATTAAGGGTGTGACGTCATCCAATAGAGAATTAAATTTAATAGCGCTTCCAGAAACCGGCCCCTGGACTGCTTCGCCTCCTCAACGCTACCAACAACTTTATTCACTTGATCACATGGGTTAAATTATAAAGGTGTAAATGCAAATGCCTTGTAATGATAAATGATATCAAGGTTAGGTCACATGTAAACATCAACATGACGTAATACATGGAAAAGTGTATGTGATAGGAATGTAATGTTTCATTTGAGATCTAAGAAATATTTCTTCTGAAATAGTTTTATTAGCCGTGTATACACATTAATTATTTTTCTAAATGTATGTTCAATTGATTAATCGTTTACTTGCTATTTCCATAGACCCTCGCCGTGGAAGTTTTTTTCTTCTGAATTTCAATAAATGCGGTTGCCTTGGGATGGTTTCGCAAAGTTTCTCTCCGTGGTTATCCACCATAAACTGTGTAAATTCTTCATGAAAGTCAAATGCCCTTGACTATAAGACGTTATCACCAATCAAACAAAAATATGTCGGAATTATTGGATACTTCACTTATGTTATAAAAAATATATGTATTTATTAAAATGTAAATGATTTATCAAAATATATGGCTAGTGGTATGCAAGATGGTTGTTTCATCCATACAGCTGACATCCATCATACGTCAAACAAACAAATGTTAGTTCCGAATAATAGGCCGATGTTCAACTGGTAATATGACAACAGAAGGCATGCAAACTGTTATCGCACGATAACATCCCAAAATGGTGTATCCCGCATGCCGCTGAGGTGCCAATATCGAGCCAATGATTTACAGATGGTCCATTATCGGCCCTTTTCTTTTTTTGAGTATTGGTAGTTGAACAAATATGTTAGACTGTTATCGGCCCTATATTGGTTTATATCGCCTGTCGCGATTGGGCCGATGTCGAGCCTGTGAATAAAACTTTTGCGGACCACCGGCGGCAGCCGACATTAGGCCAATATATGCAGATGCCGGGCCGTCATTGACTGACCTACAGTGTTGTGACTGAAATAGTAGTGGGGTTAGCTATAAAGGTTTCATGTGCTTTTTCATGTGTTGTAATATGCGGTATTTTTTCTTGTGGCAACTTAACCAATTTACCGCATATAAAATAATCTAGCATAATCTTATTTTTTATGGAACTTAGTTTGTAACATTTGCACTAAATTATGCAAAACGCATTGGAAAAAGCAAGACAACTTTTTTTGTTTCTTTTATTTTTTCGAATGTATGTGCGTGTGATCGTGTATTTGATTCTGTGCTAGTGTGAGTTGTTCCAGAGATGTCCTAAAAGTTGATGTATTATGTTTTTCTGCATATTTCATGTTGTTGTTCATATTAATCTGCATATTTTTCACCTGCATATGCAAATCGTCTCTTTAGATGTTTTACCAATGTTACTACCATAAATCAAACAAATGTAAAGTTCACTATGAACCGTCTTTAAATGAAAACTGGGATAGAACAAATCTCTCTAATCTGTTTACTCCCGCCATCGCTTATGATTTACTGCATTTTGTATTATTCATTATTATTTTATGGTTAGTAAATACTCAACAACTCAACTCAACTTAATCAATGAATATTTTATTGAACTGAAACAAATACTGCTGAAAGTTGTTGCTATCTTTTTAATAGAGAGCTCCCCGGTGAAAGGTGTATAGGCGTAACTTTATTAGTTTGAAAAAGGGGATAAACGAAGTAAATAATTAGAGGGGCATAACTCTTGTAAGCATATTGCACAGGTTAGCGTAGTGGAGTAATGAGTAGGTTACTCTGGAAGATGCTCAGCTTATTGATTACAAGAGGACATTTTATTCATCTTCTATATATATAGATAAATCTTGCGTTAGAGCTCAATAGCGACAAACGAAACACAGGGAGCGTTTTAGACCGGACAGTCCACAAAGCAAAATAGGCCTTTCCGCGCAATCATACATTATGGATATCCCCAAAAGGTCCAAAATTATGTCCATATGAATTTTAAAAAATATCATAAAATAACAAGTGGTAACGGTTCACCTCTGACTTGGCTTGAAATACTTAATGAGTATAGATACCTGGAGTATCCTATTCTTTACCCTAAAAGCGTGACAGTCATTTAATCAGACGGACTGTATTTCGTTTGATGCGGGGTTAATGCGTCATACATCAAATCGAACTTTTATCTGCTCCTTTACCATCATCTCCACGCATATCCGTAACCATTTAGCTAAGCTTCATATTCTTCCCACGCTAATCAGGTGTTAATGAGATGTCATTAATATGCACCACGGAACTTCCCGCTCGACCTTGCTTCATTTCACAAGTTTAGACGTGACTTTGGCACTGTGTTGAGCAGTGGTAATCAACACATTTGGAGATACCAGTATTGGGTTGTGGCACGTTTAAGTTGTTTAAATACAGTTTTTGCTGCAAATTTTCGATTTTTAGCCAGATAAAGGCCACGAACCTTCCTGTGATCAATATAGGATAGCCGTGTTAGTCTTAAATATAAACAAACTACAATAATGATGAGATAGCACCTTTGAGACTAACCATTAGTTAACACACCATATACTCATTCGCTTTAAATGACATATTCATTGGTCAATCCATGTATCTCTGAAATACTTATCTGTAGGCTGAGTTATTCATATGTCTGTAGGTTACCCATAACACAACTCGAGATTTAGGTGTATCAAGAAACTTGTCTCTAGGAGTTATCGATAACATAAGATGATTTTTCGATTTTAATTAATCTACATCCCTGTGCCAGTGTGATTGATTTTATATTTATATATATATGCAATTCCGAAAAAAAGCCATTCACGGGAAAAAATGGTTATATGCCCCAAGTTTCTGACCCCGAGCTTAGTGCCAGTGTTGTTAAACTTAGAGATGACCTTTCACAAGTAGCCAACACTAAAACCCACCATAATCTCACCATTTCTGAAAGACAGTCTATTTGTAAGCTGCGTCAAAATCTTGATATTCTTATTAAACCAGCTGATAAAGGGTCAGCTACAGTCATTATGGATAGGCAGGATTACATAAATGAGGCAGAACGTCAG
>JARFOD010025033.1:0-10822 GCA_031763545.1 Mopalia muscosa
CACCAGGGCAACAGAAAGCAGCCTCTTTTCTCGCCTCTTACGATCGACCAAGGAAGCCAAGGGAGTATTCTGCAGGGCCATGGCCCACCCGCTCCCTGTGAGCCTATTGCAGAATCATTAATAATTTGTTGGAGATTAATGGGATGTAAACATGCAGACTGGGCTCACAGAAACTTCATATTTTGACGAATTTAATATTGAAACTGGCTTATCTCTCGAATTCACTTTATCTTCGACACTTCACATTTGTTTCCTTTTAAAAAGGGGACAAAATGGGAATTAAAAGGAGGCCTACTGACCTATATTTTAAAGCAGGTCTTCCGATCGATATATTTTGTGTCTTCATATAATTTCCTGGGGTTGGGCAGAAACAAAATCCACTTAAGTCGTTCTAAACTAAATTTCGAGAACAAGGGCTATTCTACTAAATAAACTTATTTACTTGGTGTTTAAATAATTAAATTCTCAGAAATAAAGCACCCAAATCCAAAGCCTTTTTTCCCCGACATTAATTCAATTTGCAATATGATTAAAAGTTTGTTGGATCTTCACTAACTGTACATATTTGTAATACTCTCCACAAAGATACATACAAGTATATAATACTCCAACGTTTATTCTGTGTCACTCTGGTCTTAGAAGTATTGCTCACAAAATAACCAGCAAGACCTTAATGTAAGTTCTAAATATAGAAAACGATTGACTTAATGGTGACGGACAGTACCATGTTGTGTCTTGTGTATGAATTCTGATCGTGGGAAGAGCTATGAAAATCATTCATGGCGCTTTTGTATGTCGAAACGAAAAGAGAAAAAAGAAGTGCACTGTAGTGGTTTGTGGCTTACTGGACACGAAGCGTGAATAAATTTTAAAATTTGGCTTTTGTATAATGCTAATGCTGTCTGTCCTGATGTTCACTAGATTCCCCTAGTTTACCTTGTACTGAATCAGGGGAACTGCAGAGTGACCCGAGTGTCAAACCAGTGACATTCTAAAATATAATCTACTTTCTACATGGAGACACCCGGGCCATCTTGTTTTGCACTGCTTTTGTTTGCCGGTCTATGGCATACGTCGTCCCAAATATTGCCGGAAATTAATGCGCGATGGACTGGCATAGCTCACGAGAGTGATCTTAGTCTCATCCCATGTCTGAATGAGTCTCATCCATTATAGAAAATCTCGCCGTGGACACCCGAACATGTCGGAACATCCCTCGGCCATTTCCCTGGCGTAATTAATACCGGGCAATGAATGGGTCATTTTGCCGGCAATATTTATATTTCATCATGTTAAACATAACAGAACACTGTTTTGTTCAAATGTGGCTTTACACAAGAAAATGGCTTGATTGGCGCCGTTTGTTTATTGGTATAAATCCGTGGATTATACTTTGGTTCATTTCCACGCATGTGCATAAAACATCTAGGGTTATAAGTACAATTTTCCTGTAATGTCATTGCTTACATTCACCGACGGAGATAACTGTACCCAAAAGGAAAGTGTCGAAGGATGTTCTGACAGGACTCCCCAGTTGACCTGGGTAATAAGTTTGAACGGAAAAGGGGATCCCTGGGTTGACTCCGGGAAGCCAAGTGACTTGCTCTGACGCATCCCAACTGGTAAAGTCTTTTTTGTGGAGCACTATGGTCATTGGAGATTTTCTGAACAGCTCCATTACGCGGATTTTGGAAGCAATACAATAATGTCGTGTATCTCATGTGGGAAATCCTGAAACCTTTAGTGATTTTAGTTATTTTCCTTAAACCTGCACCGGGCATATTTCTATTTAACTGTAAACTACTGTATGGACGGGAACTGCCAAAATGAGCCTGCGTATCTCGCAACTATGTCTAAATTATATTAAACAAAGTACACCTTGAAGGTTGTCACAAGTCTGCCTCCAACCAATTTAGAAAGCTAGCAAAACACACACAAGCGCACACAAAACTAGCCCAATATCGTTGAATTTTTAATGAAGTTCTATTTTGCAAAAGCTTTATAATATTACAAAAATGTAGTGTAAATAATCATTTTCTAAAAATCTACAGATTAATTACAAACTGTTTTTAGATAGAAACTCCACAATAAGTTTCCAGGGGACCTCATTGTTCAAGCATGCCTCTTAGCGCCAGAAGCAGTTTATCGAGACTTTTTTCTTGACCAGCACTTTGTGTTTGTGGACCACACACAGTCTCGCACGTCTCGCAGCAATTTTCTCGAGCATGGTATGGCGCTGTACAATACTTGCAAGTGTCTGGAGTTATCACATTACAGGCGAAAAACCTGCCCCTGGACGTAACACCATTACTCAGGTCGCCATACAGGCAGTCTGTAAATACAAAAAAAAAACATGTACGGTTAAGAATCCACTACACAAGGTCTTTTATTTGTTTCTTGTTTGTTTGGAATTCAACGCCGAACTAGTATTTCACTTTATGACGAAGGTCGACTTCGTAAAGCACGATGGCAAACTGAGAGAACACCCCAGTATTTGCCCGAGTAACATAGTGTTTGATTGGAGTATTACGCAGTAATATTTCCCTCATACGACGGCTCGACATTCTAAATAGTGAATTTAATCCCTTTAATCCCGCCTGGCAACAAACATGAACAAGACTGAACAATCAACAGAAGCTATAGAACGGCACCAAAAACAGATCACCTTAGTGTTGCCACTAAGCTGTAGGAGGACTAGGGCAATCGGAAGCTTCTATCCAAACCCATGAGTCCGTTGTGCATCCCCCATATAACGGAGGTCGACATGATGATTAGCCTATGAGCGGTATATAGATGGAGCTAAACGCTGTACTCAATGCTATTTCACTATACTGATGCCCTTTACCTCAGAGGAGATCCAGGGCAACAAGAAGCTCCCAACCGCCTGCGCGATCATTGGGGGAAGTACCTACGGCCTAGTGCGAACCGCTAACCACAGTCTTATATTATTTAGAAATGTGGAGTTTAGAAAATTAAATTTTGGACGGTTGACCCAAGCAAGTGCCCATCGGTAGATTATAAACAATAATGTATTTGGGACGAGGGAGGGGGGGGACAATTAAATAAAATAAAAGATAAGAGAGGACCATTTTGAGGGCTATGCGTACTGCACGGTTAAAATTCGCGGTTCAAACGAAATGTGGAACAAGAAAAAGGAGATTTCAGTTGATCGCTCAGTACTCCATCAGTTCCACATTTCGTGAGTTTAGTGAGTGGTCTTTAGATTGAATGGTGTAATAGGTGCGCTTTAATACGCGTAGTTCCACACCACATCAATAATGCTGACAGACATGCACTTTTGTTAGGGAGCACTATAATTATCTTCTACTACATAATTTCAATGGTCAATGAATCATTGTCGCCTCCGCAAAAAAACTTGGTAGTCCTTCTACTCAATCATGAAAGAACGCAGGGATGTCATTGATTTAGTACCAGCAGCTAACAAATCAATTTCTGGAAATTGCCAAAGGTCGACTTTCGGGAAGTAATTAGTTACACTTTCCTTTCTACAGCTCTGATTAATATTGCTCTACATTAGACAAAAGTGAACAGAACAAAAAGAATAAAATGAGCCCAATGGGATAAACTAAACACCAGTTATGAAAAATATACGGAATGAGTGCATAGCTTTCATAATCGTGTTACAGCCAAATTGATAGCTCAGTAGTATGGTAGACCTACCATGCCATATCGTTTTTGTCATAACATAAAAAAATATTCATCATAATCGCCAGAAAAAAAGTTGATTGACTGGTATTTTACGCCGTGTATGGGACTATTTAACTGATATGACGACGGTGTAATCAACAATAACTGACACTAACAACCATACGATGCGACGTGTTTTGACTCTGTTGGACAGTTAATCTCCCTCCAAGATTAAAGACACCATTGTTAATCTTTTAACAAACTACTCTTAGTTGGAGGGCCCAGAAAAAAACAGACGATTTGAATACATCAGAAACGAACTGCCTATATCGCGATTTATAAGCTTTACACTCACGACATTCTTCGTAACTATTATGAAGTCTATCTACTCAAGCTCACGGGGTTTCTGTTTTTTTCTTCTCTCATAAGACTTTTACTAACTGAAATGGCAACATATTTGCAACAAGCGAGGAAGCTTGTGAAGACCCCCGTTAGAACGAAACATGTAGGATTTGTCATAGAACACACATCGTGATCGAACTTGTACAAGCTATGGCACACCAAAGCGGAAAACGTTCAAGATATAATTATATAATAAATATTACTTCTGTTGCATGTACAGATATGAAAAAAAAAAAAAATTCATTTGGTCCAAATCTTACATTTACAGTTGTTTCAATTCGATGCAAGATTTGTATACGTTCCAAGGATTTTTTGTCTTCGATTCAAAATGTACGTGACCATATTAGCTGATGACGTCTAACTTCCATCCACAGCTACTGCTGACCGACAGATCTATATATAGACCCAGCGCCCTCACCAACGTGATTGTTTGTTTGCAAACGTCGTCCTCAAGGGTATTTCACTTACAGGACGACAGATTGCCCACTTCACACTGCCTTATTATGTTGGAAAACCAGGGGAAAACCTCGTAAAAAAAACACCCCCGCAATTGCCGGAGCAATAACATGTGATTCGCTCATATACCTGATGATAGAAAGGCGGACTCGATCCGGTGAACGGTAAATCGAAGCTAGTTCAGTTTAGGACTCGCACTCGCTACCACTAATCCACGGCCGAGGGCCCCAATATCAAATTTCCTGTAAGTAAGCTCTTTACTTTGGACGGGACACAACTTCATGTTAGCGGGCGTCATCAGTTCATGTGAATAATAAATAGGTCCGGTCAATGTTAGACTGTAAAACGTCTTTGTTAAAAAAAAAATCTTCGACTGTAACGGTCTTCATATTTAGATGAAAGATTTTTCCTATTGAAACTTGTAGTATGCCCAATTCTGATAAAATATTTATGAAATGTATTTCTTATTTAAATATTTTTAACTTGGAACAAAAAAATGTACCTGTTTAAATACGATTATAGTAAGTCTTCATTCCCCCCTCCCGAGGAGCAGAAAGAATTTAGGTCAGTGGGAGTGGACGTTTATCTTGAGATTACTTACTTTTCGGCATGTCGGTGGCTGCTAGGCTACGACATGTGTTGCAACAATCTATAGATGTGCCATGCAAATAACAGTCTTTTTTGGTTGACTCGCTTAAAACCATGGAACACAAAGGATTATCCTTTTCGGGACAGACTGAAAAAAGAAAAAAATGTGACGATTTCCCGAGTAACAAAAATTAAAAAACGGGTAAAATATTCCCATACCATTTAATATTGTAATAAGCAGTAGCCGAGAACATAAGGGTTTGTTATAATTTATTAAATACCACAAATGATTGCAACAGACTAAAATCTTAACAGGTGCTCACTTTGAAGAAATAAGACAAATGTTCGCCTCCGGTTAATCTTGGTTGATGTTGGAAGTTACCTCCCCTGACATCAAAGGCTTCCAAAACAACCACTGAATAAACATACCATAAGTAAGGTTTCCCTTATTTTAAAGTCTTCAAATGGCGAAGCTAACACATTTTGAACCATATTCGTGTTAGCCAATGCTCGATTTCTACTTCGTATTTTCCATCTTCATCCGATCAAATTGTATATCGTTTGCTTAAGTGGGGTTTAACGGTAGACCTTCTCTAAAGGGCTTTTCATTAATTTGGCGACGGAGTCTCCATTTGACAGTCTTCCTCGCTTAGATACGGTAGAAAACGGATATAAACCTAGAAGCGACCACCCCGCCATTGCCAGAGCCTCATACTGTGATTCCCTCATATACCAGATGGACAGACAGGATCGAACTCGTAAGCAGCATCGAAGTGGGATTATTTATCACATATGTATCGGAAAAAATTAATTTATGGGAGTTACTATTTCATGTAGCTACACAGGCATAGCTGGATGCAGCTACAACAGGGTAAAAAAAATCATTTTCCCGTTCTGCTGGTTTATATGTACAGAGGATGAGCTCAAAGCGGATCATTACCATTTGGCAGACAAAAATCTTGGTAAATTGACATTCGCCCCCCATTCACCCTGTCAGGTTTTTGGCGCTGAGCAAATTTTAAATAAGACTTTAAATTGTACAATCCAACACCTCTTACTTTGAACAGCTTACTCTTACCTTAAATGCAATTGTTCTTAACTTCTAATACTAATTTTGCAATCGTTCGAACGTGGTCTGCAACCGCCATTTTTGGTTTTATAACAGGGGATCCTGGGTAATGGTATATCTAAAAGTTTTCGAAAAGGTCTGCACGGACTGTCAAATTTAGACTCCTTTTTACGGAAGTAAATCCATGCCATTTGGTTTTTATTTTCAAAACTGTAATTTTGTGAAATATATAGTGCTCATTAATTAGAACGACCGTAAGCTTTAAATATTGTCTTTATGGTCGCTTATATGAAAAGTGCTGCATATTTCACAAAATTGCAGTTCTGAAAATAAAAACCATACGAGCTACGTTGTAATATTGCTGCACCATGCAACATTTTCAGAACATTTTTATTACGTTGTACAAAACGCTAACAACTTCACAAACTTAGTCGCAATGAGTCGATTTGTGTTGTTACTACGTTAAACTGCAACGCCACAACATGTGACTCGCTCATACCTGATGGTCGACAGGCGGATTTGATCCGGTGAACGGTAAATCGACGCAGGTTCAGTTTAGGAAGCGCAGTCGCTACCACTAAGCCACGGCCGCGGGCCAACAATAATTATACATAACTGTTAACTTAGTCGTACTCACCATCACGTACTGTAAATCCATATGCCACAGCTAGCAATAAACACACTACATACACTCGCAGAGAAGACATTATCAATCTGAACAAACAGAAAAATGCACTGTTAAAAACCTGAACTGCTATTATCATATTTTAATAGTTAATATACAAAAGAAGGTCAATGATCGGCCGTCGAATTGACTGACTTAGGCAATGTTAGACAGTTGTTTCAATGCAAACAATCATATCAAAACATTCATCAAAACAACGCTTATCACTGGTAACTTTCGGTTCGCAGCAATAGGTGAACACTACCTCGAATCGATTACCTAGGAAAAAAACAGACCTAGTTTGTTTGAGGTTTTATGACATACGCAAGAGTCCTCTATGGGCAGTATGCCTGTTAGTACAGACACTTACTTATAGCTTGTAACTATAAACATTTATCATTGGTGCTGACGCAAGTTTTCGCTATTATTGAAGAGTTAGGAACGCGTTGAGGTAAAACGGCGTATGCTCTCGTGTCGACTTGCATAAAGCCAGATGGCTGACCGTATGTTCTTTTCATCAGTCACGCTATCATCATCCGGGGGACACATGCACGGGCGATTATAAACACGGGCGATTATATTCCCCCGATCGCGGTGATTTTATCAATCGCTGGGAAAATGGCTACGTGTGTTCAGGCCGGCGACGTCGATTACGATCGCCGAAGCCGATCGGCCGACCAGTTTCTCGGATCAAACACGTTTGATATTATCGGCCGATTTTCTAATCGCCCGAGTGATCGCCTGTGTGTTCATGCAAGCGACTACATTCATCCTATAATCAATACTGTTAAACCAATCCAAGTTCGAATTCTCCACACATGACACACAAAATGGCAACTTCCACGAATGAAGTCTGGGCGAAATGATCGTCCAAATACTTCTGTTCTTCCGTCGGAGTATACGTCTTAATCTTTTTTAACGAAATATATTTTCGTTTTAATCATGTCATATCGGACAAATCATGTGACTGATGTTGCTTTTTTAAGGTAAAAAATAGGCCGAATCGCTGGGTCAATCGCCAAGTGTGTACGCTCAAGTCGGCGGAAAATTTGTCTCTGGGTTTTTCCTGGGCTGCTCCCCTGGTCGTAAATGGTCTACCAGAGTTTATTTTGGGGAACATTTCAATTGTATTTCGCTACTTTTGTTTTGTTGTATAGCGTGGCTGGTGGTCACTACACAGGTATCCCTATATGTGAAATAAACTATGCGACATGCTGAAGTAATAAATGATTTTTGTTCGTTTGAGCGTTAGTGAATTAGAACAACAAGCATTCGGTTTTTGGGTATATTCATTGTTTAGCAAGGAGAAGCCGTTGTTTACCTATCCTGGTAAATTGTAAAGGTTTGTTGAGTCTGAACACTTTACCGATTTAACGGGTGAAAACCGTGGAGTATTCGTACTCAATCTTTGGACTGACATATTTTCGTTAAGTACTTTTTCTTCTGCTCAGCTATTTACGTACCCAACGAAATCGTCCAGTCGAATGCGCGTTTTCTTTCAAATGTATATTTAGGCCTACTGTAATATTTGAAAAGACCTGTTCAGGGCTCAAATTGTCAGATTCAGATAATATATGGTTCTTTCTCGTTCAGGAAATAGATTACTCTGGTGAATTTCGAAAACTGCAAAGAGTAGGATTGGATTGTTTAGATAGTTTCTCTGTTTCCTGTAAAATTGACCAGATTTACAATAAGGACCACATCTGGCAATATATTACATCTAAATGAATAGATTTATATTTAACAAAAGACCAATTGCTAAGGGTAGTTTACTCGAAGGGTAGCGATGCTGTCTTTACTTGGCACTGGATACAATTAACTTTCCAACATTATAAAACACCACACATTTCATGCTTGTGCTAGTTTCAATTATTGTTTGAATAAAAGGGCATCATGTAAGTGAAATACCCTCAGCACGGTCGAATAACCAATGTCTTTATCTTTTTTTATTAAAACCTGTCACCGTGCTATACCTGTGAGATTTAAGGTAAGGATGGCGAGGTCGTTATTAACATGATTGTATCTTATGTGGTTATATTCAACATGATTATCGTTAATCCTGCAGTCGTAGTCCTACCTTTTATTCTTACACATGGACAAGTTAATACTGTCCTGCAACGGTAAAGAATGCAGTTACTTTTAAATTTTAAACAAACTGCTACATCTCGGGATTTGACTCTTCAAATATGACGATAGTGGTCATTTACTAGAACTAAGGCCGCAATGTTTTAAACGCTATTCTAATCGAAAAAAAACAACCTTTGCTCCAAAAATGACTGTTACACTGATTCCCTGCATCACCTCACTGCCACCAGCCGATTGGGAGAGGGGGTGTATGACTCTTAAAACACTTAAGCGTATTAATATTATATCTGTGTAAACCCCAAGCACACAAAAATGCCACCATATCGAATAAAAGGACACTGGTGACTGAGCAGAGTTCTTACATAACGTATGCATACCCATACCCCAAGTGAGCTATTTTTAGCAGGAATCCTCTGCTATTAAGGTTTTGCGTTAATAAATAAATTAACCTGATTATAAAAATTAACTATCAGATAAGGTAGAAACGTTTCCATGATCCCGTCCACAACCAAAATACATTTTCAACCCATACGATCAGAAGTTTTTAACAAAGTTTAACTTATTGTTTTATACGTGTAGGGATTTCACATCAGCACGTTTTGGTTGTACATTCAGATGCTATTGAAGGTTTCAGGTCTTGAGCTACTTACCTTTTCAGTTCCCAGTTCTCTCACGTTTGTCTGTGCCAAATTTCCAAACACCTCCCCACTACGTTTGCCTGTTCCAAATATTCAAACACCTCCTCACTACGTTTGCCTGTTCCAAATATATTCAAACACATCCCAAGTTTGCCTTAACAACAGGCTAACTACGATATACACGAAGCTTTGTTCGCGATCTTGAATGGGATTGGATAATTACAGTACTAAGAAAGTAAAAATGTCGCTTTGAACGGTATATATCTAAAAAAAAGTATGCATATGTTAACAAATATTACCATTGAACAGTATAATTAATATAATTATATCCTAAATTAACACAGACGTTACCTAGACATTTCAACTGAATATAAATGTTGAGTAAACTGTTACAGAAATTCGTTAACGTTGTGCTTGGTTTGCGAATAATTTAATTACAGAAATTACGGTAAGCCAGAAGCGCAACAAAAATGGTTCTCATAGCTGTTCAAATGTTTTATGCATGACTGACTTGCACTTTTGACCAAATGCAAGGGGGTTATTCTTTTGTATTTCAAAACTGTCTGGTTTTATTTTAATTTATTCAATTAACCTTCGGCATTCGCCGAATGCATAAGACTTCAAATGTGAGCGAATTCAGTTCTTTCGGAACAAATTTAAATTAAATGTGAATATTTTTTGCTCAAACCCGGTACCGATTATTAGCGTTGTGTGCTTCATTTGCTTATCACTGCCATTGATCTTAAAACTGTAGAAGGTTACAGCTAGAAGGCCTGGCCCCCTAACGCTGTGTGTATATTTTATGAGTTAGGGAATCGACAAAGCGGAACAGACTCTGTATTGTTCAAGAAACACAAAGGTGCGATTCTTGCAACTATAAAAGATTCTTTATTTATGTCGTATTGTCCGTACCTGTATGTCCAAAGCTGTACGGTTCGTCAGGTTTTGCATATGACCTGGAACCAGAAAAATATAGCCTTTGGTCTTTAAATTGTTCCTTTGTCCGGGGGGTACCCAGTATGTAGCACTGTAGGCCCGGGCCTACACTTTTTTCGGCCAACTTAGCTTAATAAAAGAATCCGTAATTCAAATCCATAAGCTTCCTGGACGAATTTAAGAGTCTAGACAGGAAACGATATTGAAATGAACGTAGCTAGAATATGGCTAAATTAGGTGACCTATTCTTCTGTGATCTAGGCTAACATTTCTATCGTGTGCCATTTCACTTAACACTCTACCCGCCGAAAACTGCAAGGATTGGATCTGGTCACT
>JARFOD010025044.1:0-10821 GCA_031763545.1 Mopalia muscosa
CCAGAAAAATTGACTTGCCCCACTTAAAAATTTGGTTGCCCCGGGCTCCAGGAACGTCTAATTTTCAAGCCCTGCAGTATTTAATTATATATACTGATTATATATATTTATTGTTTGTTTTTATAGATTCTCCCCCAGTCATAACGAAGAAGTTAAAATCCACAAGGAAGGTGAATTGCTTACTGACAAAGAACTTGAAAGAGAATCATGAATATTGGGTGGCGCGATTAAAGAAGGAAGAAAGTGAGAAATCAGGTGGTCAGGAAACCCAGGAGTGCACAGATTCTGACCAGGTACACATGATACTTCTTCCAGTTCAAACTGAAGTTTAGTTGCATTTCTCTGGGATTTCCACTGTAATTAAGCAAACTGTGAATTGAATAATGCATAGTCATACAAGTGAAATACCCTTGAGTACACAGTAAACCCTAATCAATCACAATCATAATGACCTTTGAGTCAATGTCTTAATTATTTGCTCAGATTTGTTGAATATTTATGGAATAATTGTCAGCGTTATTGACACATCAACCAAACATAAAAAATTTCAACTGAATTGACTATAAGTCAATTACGAATCCACCTGATGCTAGCTCAGTGCTAAGAGCCATTTTTATGTCAGTGCAAGAATCTTGAGTACAACATTATACCGGCATATCTGTGAAGTTTTAGTTCTGGGTTAGAGTTTATACTAAACCTAACCCTAAAATTAACTCTTATACCAACTCTAAACGACAGCACGAACTTAACCCGAAACTAAACCTAAATTTAAACTTACCCTTTAACTTTAACCTGACACGGTAATTCACGTCATATCTTACATGACCAAATGCCATTAAACCACACTCCGAGCACCAGTTTTGGTTGTGCTGTTTAAAGGCTCCGTTTTATTTGTGTCTTTTTTTTTTTAGTACAAGGCATATTGCAAACAATCAGTTTTCCATGTTCAACATTTTGTTTAAATAAAACGAAACCAAACGAGCAGTGTTTTGGGGGTTTAGAAGGTTGTATAGACTTTTCTGTTGTCTGGTTTTTCTTAGAGCTAGAGAGGCAACACCAAAACAATCTATTTTGGTGGTCTTTATATATCATCTTGTGGTTTTTCCTGTGTTATATTTGTTTGGTGCCAGTGAAATAGAGGGTGGTTTCGTTCAACTATGGGCTGTCACCTATTTGTGAGTGAAACGGCCCCTATGTATGGCATTGAACCCAACCAAACAATTATACATTTTGGTTATATTGTTCTTATAACATCTATTTTTCAGAGTTTGAGTGAAGAAGAAATGGCTCCCTCCGTAGACAAAATTAATGAAATGGAGACAATTAAAGAAGAAGTGGAATCTGTTAATGGTAAAACTGAATCTCCAAGCTAGGCATTACTTCCTAGTCTCATATGGTTGTGTTCTCAACAGACAAACACTGGTTCCTGGCCAGCCCACCTGGTGTCAGGTCAATGAGTCAAGGGGAGGTAATGAGGTTGTAACTTAACCTGGTGTTTCCACATACAACTGCAACACACGAGGAAGTCAGAAATGAATCAGGTGTCCAGGAATATTTTTCTACGAAGATGTTTCCTTGTGATCATGGATGGAATATGGAATCCAGGCCAGTGCTGATGTGAGAGATTTGTGACAGATATATTACTCGTACGACTGCCAGCCACTTTGGTCAGCTAATTCTGGACGACAGGTGTTGGAATAGAACCGAGGTTTTTCTTTTACAGTACAAGATTCCAACAGAACTGAGATAGCTTTCATGATTTCTTTTTTCAAAACCGCAAACTAGAAGGATTTTGACCTGTTCTAGATTGATACAAAATACTCTTTATTTATATTGTTGATCTAACTCATCACTGTTATTTAACCCCTGTCACATCTGAGGAATATAATACTGTTTTTTTATGTGTATTTCAGTTTGTTGTACAATATTTAGCCAAACCTGCCAGTCAGGAAGCATTCATCTCTGTGGAGGGGTGATGTGATAGAAACAGTTTTCTCTGTATATTTGTATGTGTACATAACTATATTTATATATGATATATATATATATGACTCTGTATGTTAATAGAGCTGGTGAAGTTTTTTGAGGCATTTGAGCCACATTATGATCCAGCCTAGGATATGTGTTACTGGTGATAAGTCTATTTCTCTCTCTTCATTTGAAGACTTGTCAAATGTTTATTAAGGCACTTCAGCCAATAATTATCCCCTCAAGGATATATTTTAAGGGTGATACAATATTTCTCTATATATGGAGAATTGTTAGTGTTTATGGAGGTAATTCAGCCAAACAATATATGTTTCTGGGGAGAAAATTGTTCTCTCGTCTGTGTACACAGGTATGGCAAGTGTACATGCGAATTAATGTGTCCAGACTAAAATACGCATTTAACATTTTTGTATCTTAAAAAAGATACCCCATGGAGGGTAACAATAACTTTATAAATTTTCCCATGTTGATTTGTGCTTTGGATACCACTATGTGCTATGATATCCATTATGACTTTGTATTTGTTCATGCTAAAACATTTCTCTGTTCTGGAAATGAAGGCATTTATTCTGTAATAGGTATTTTCATATACCAATGTGTAATAACCAATTTTAATTAACAACCAAAGTTCCCTTTAACAATGTTGAATGTTCCCTCTTGTTCTGAACACTATATCATCATCAGAATTTTTTATCTCTTTGTCTGCTAAAGGCATTTAGTAAGCTAAAAATCTGTTATAATTTAACAGTTTAAAAATTAAGTAGGGGTAAAGCATTTGTTCAAATTGATTAGGAATAGGTAAACGTGAAATCAGGTGGTATGTAAATATTGCCATCTCATCGCTGGTAAGGTGTACATTTAAAAGTGAAGAATATTAATATTGTATTTGGACTAGATTAACTTTCTATACACATTACATAAGGTAGCTGTATCTCTTTATTGTCATTATGGAATGGCAAGCGTTTTCAAATTGTTTGGTTTTTGTTCACCATGCTTGTAGGTATTGCACAAAAATTATTACATATTGACATTTTTAGTTGTCAAGTGTCTATATCGCAAAATTGCATATAGTAGTATACTTTTTGCAGAAAGTTCTATCTATGGATTATTCCTGTAACTTGACAATAAACTACACATTTTAAATGGCATGGTTACCGTACAGCAAGACTAATGACATTTAGAATTGTTTTTATTTTAAACCAAATATCTGTATATTGATCTTCACAAAACTACACAGGTTTCTTAACATTTGTGGCACTTAGACAGGAGAGTAAAGACACTGCAAACAAATAGATTAACAGATAATCTCAGATTCCCAATTCCCCTTTGTTAACAATTTAATTATTATTATGACCGGATCTCAACTTAAGATATGCCATGGTTAAATTAATTTAATCTCAATTGCATTTTAACAATTGTAATTACTGAATTCTGAGAGGTAATTTTTTTTTTTTTTCAGAAGTTTCATTAGCTGAAGCATTTAAAGATCTGTGTATACTTACATTGTCTATTATACTTGTTCACTTTGTGGATATTTTGTGTTACACGTATACATTTGCACTTTACCTTACTGCTAGACCCTTTTTATGGTTACTGTCTCCCATTCTAAAGATAAAAGTCTGTTAACTGAATCAAAACCAGTGAATAGCTCAAATCTTTAGAAATTTTTGACAGCCTTGGGTAAGCTGTCGTGTTTTTATTTTGTTCTCTGTTAATTATGCTCTCATTTTAAAGCACATTTTCTCCACAAAATTGTGTTGTGTATTTAATGTTCAAGGTGATTACGACTGGTGTAATTTTTCTGTAATGCCTGAAGGGATTTGTGACAGTGAAAACCACAGTTGTTTACATTAGTATGGATCTCTCTAAGGCTGTCTTTATACTTTACAAAACAATGGCCGCTATTGTTATCTTTATTATCTTGGGGAAAATATGCTGACAGTGGAATTTATTTATAAAGATCTGCTAAAACCTGTGGGGTTTCTCTTTCTTTACATGTTGTGTCGGGCATGTATGTGAATAAAACTATACAGAGCTGAAGCTATTTAACTCACAATGGTTTCGTTTTCCTTGTTTGGGTGGAAATTAGAACTTGTGATACATGTACCAACTAAGCGATATGGTATTGGTTGGGAGGGAGACCGGTCAGTGCTCTCAGAGCTATGATGTAACATGAAGCTGATCTGTTTGTGGTGTCTTTGTCCTGTGTTTATCCGGTTATGTCATTGTTTGGTGCCTCCTCTGGTTGTGGCATAGTGACTATCATATGCGCTTACTAATCCTACTGCTATGTACCGTTCATGGGGTCCAGTCCATCTGTCGATCACCAGGGGCAAATTGCTCGAAGCTCTTGGAAATTTAATTCACTTTAGATCACGCCACACCATGTTGTTTGATTGGAGCTCAACGTAGTACTGAAGGGTATTTCACTTATGACGGACTATCCACTACACACTGTTCCTTACCCTATTACGGTGGAAAACCCACCCCCTGCAATTGCCGGAGCCACATCTTGTGACAACACCATGCTGAAGGGCGATCTGCAGCTCGGTATAAGCCATTTAATCTGTTCAGAATCGACCAACTGGCACGAGGTAAATGAGTGTCCTACGATGTGGCTCGAACAATCGCGTTGATGGTTGTTATGAGGTTTCCTCTCTGTTTTCCACAGCAATTAACTAAGGAACAATGTGAAGTTGACACTCCTTTGTGACATACCCTTGAGCAAACAAACAAGCCTATTTTGTTACCTGTGATGTCAATGATCCTTCCCCCATTTGTTTAGCTTGCGTCATTTAAGTGAAATAACCTTAAGTACGGCATAAAAAAAAACCTAAGCAAACAAACAATTTTTCAAAATAGTCCTACACGATATGAGAAAAATAATATTTTTGAGAGAAATAATTCTCTCTTCTTAAAAAATTGCTAGCTTAACGTGCGGTGTGTTATCTAATGATCTATATACGTGTAGTATCCGCTGCAGAGGTGTATTGTAGAAGTCCGATTCGGCGGCTCTCGTCGACATGATGAAACAAGTATTGAGACTCTATTTATGTCCTATCTTTTCTCATTTTCACATCCAGTTACTCACATTATCCGAGAATAAGAACTCTACACCTTGGCATGTTGCCCTTACCCTTGACAAGTACAATTAAGCTTTTGCTTGACTGAAATCTAAAAGAAATTGAAAACTCGATTATGTCAGTAAAGAAACTGTTTATACCCATTTATTTTCAATAAACTTCGCAATTACGAAGGATTTAGTCAAAGTTGATAAAAACTTGTGTATAAATTAAATTGAAAGTTCAAAACAGATTTATTGGCGTAGGACGTTACTATATTTTCAACTGGTTAAAATGGCTCCATACTGTATCTCAGATTTTATCAAATCGATCATTTTACGTTTGGACCTTGGGCAGAAACAGCCTGTGCTCCAGAATAAAGGTTATATGTCGAGCTGATATTAGGGATATATCTGATGATACGACGCCGTTGCCTAGGAAAACGGACTTAGCGTCAGGGCGACTTCCTCTGCATCGGCAACTCAGACTTGCAGAGGAAGTCCCAAAAGGAACTATTATCATTAGAACAAAGGGTTATAGTCATTTTGTAACCATTAAATCCCATCATGCTTTTCACAAAGGCGGCAACTTTGAGATAAACGTGCGCCATTACGATCTTCCCAGGAAGTCTTGTTTCGTATCTCTAATGTAAGCCACAGATATGGAAAAACCCAGCTGCTTGAAAATGTGTTAGTATGATATACTGGTCAACTTTAAAGAAACAAATGGTTGAATTAAGAATAATTGAATTCGTTGCTGACATCATATGGTAGTCCCAGTGTATTTATTAAAGCGATAGGCTTCCGAAGTCAAACGACGATTGGATAAGAAAATTCTTGCTTTCCAACCCACTAAACAGCTATTTTCTACGATTTTGTTTTCATTTTTAAATCATTTATCAAAGTTGAAGATTAATACCTCGCCCCAAGATTTCCCAGGGCGCAGACATCTTGTCGATTTCCCTTTGAAGAAACAGCTCGAACTTCTCTGAATGGGTTTGAAGGTTTCCGCGATGACGTGAGTTGGGCCGGTAATTTGACCCTTACACCATTTAGACTTGTAGACGTGACTACTATACCGTCCCTACACAGGACTGTTAATGAGCGTTTTTGTCCAATTTCAATTCTATTTATGTAAAAAATCTTCCATATGGAATCAAAATGCGGTCCTTGGATGTACCAATTTCATATATTACCCTGATCAAAAGTTGTCCGAATTACATTCACAGATTTCCCGTGAAACGGCCGCCTGTTTTAAAACAAACGATCAGGAATGTAGGACGTAAAAGTTTTACTCCCATCAGAAATTGTAGGTTGTGCTCTGATCACTGTCTTTCTGAATGTTTTGAGAAGAGTAAATCGCTTCAGTTACGGAACAAGTCCCACCGAGAACTATAGAAAATTTATGCGTAGTTTAAAAAGTTGTAAGGAACAACACAACAATATAGGTCAGCTGTCGAGCTATGCTGTAGGCCTATAGACTATATGAGGTACTGTCGAGCCAATGCTGATTGAGAAGAACAAAGTCAGTTTTCTAATTTATTTTTTCAAACCTACACCAAAAAATCACAAATGAATATATATTAAATTAAAATGACAGCTGGTTGAATAAGATTTTGTTTAAATGCTGTTGTCTATGTAGGCCTACTACAATCGGTGTGAGCACGTAAGTAGTTTATACTGCAAAATCGATTAATTTATCTGGTCCGAAAAGTCAAACATCTAAATAAATAGTTCTAAGGAAGATTTCCATTCCAAATTACTAGATCCATTAGGAATATTAAATATCTGATATAAAAAATAGATTTGGAGATTAACGGCCCACAAAATGCCATTTCCAGTTTATAATATATACTTACCACGGGAATGTTTTTTTGTTGTTTTTTTGTAAACCACATTTTAAAAAAATAAAATGTTGTTAATTTTGGTTAAAATTTTTAATTTATATCGCATTGCGAGTATCCATTTGTGCCGTCCAACTGTCTCAAAATGTAGACGTCTGAGGCAGCCGGACTCTGTGATAAAAGGAACTTCTGTCCGATGATTCTCATTGTACGAAACCCCTTGCATCCAGATAAACTAGCTTACCAGAAGTGTCTGTGGCATAGCTCTGAAGTGTCAACTAGTAAAGACCCGGCATCAGCACCAAAACGGTCACATTGCTAATCCTACCAGTTAGCTACCGCTGTAATAATGGAACATGAAACGCGCGTGTGACATGTCATCCTGATAATTTATCCACTTGAACTTTTGACAGCTGATAAGATCTGAACCAATTACCAGTTTCCCTTTTTGATTGACCTCTGAAAATGGGGTGTTTTATTGAAAGGGCGCTATTAGGGTCCACGTGCACGTTAAACTCATATTACATATACTATATATGTGGTGGAAGTTTCTTAGACAGGTAGGAATTCTCTCGGTTTAAAATCTTACACCGGTAGACCCCAATCTGCATGGGCACATTGAGACAAGCCATCACCAATCACTTCTCTTTACGGAGTGAACTCAGCACGCAAAGTATTGACCTTCTTAGCTGAATTATGGGTGTTGAGAGGTCCATGTGCTTCTCAGATCTGGTTTGTTTAGACTTACCTTCAGTGCAGTTCTGTTTCTCAACTCAACAATATGTACATATACACAGACAGCCTTCGCTTCGAGTTGAGATGGAAAACTGTATCGCAGCAGACGTATCGGTACTCCATTCTTATATTCCCACGCCGTCCATAGTAAAAATATAAGAAGGGAGTACGATAAGATTACCACGCTAGAGAAACAATTAGGCCTATGTTTCTTAACTTCACACTATGTACATATACACACACATACGAATGTTCCTGCTTTAAAGTTTGTAGACAAATGTTACCATGCCAGTCTCCGCTTCGAGTTCGAGCTGGAAAAACTTTAGCGTGTAGTAAACGTATCGGTACTTCCTTCGTATATTCCTACGCCGCTCATGGTCGCAAGAATATAAGAAGGGAGTACGATACGGTTACTACGCTAGAGAAACTGACGAGTATCTCCAAGTCTCCGTGAAATCACCAAGGAAAAGTTAAAATCTGTTTTTTTTTTATGTATTTCACTAGGTATAATTTATTGCAAACAGATTTACACGGATGTGCAAACCTGTCAATTCTCACTAGAGAATTATGAACGTTCAATCTATTTCAACGCAGTTCTGTAGCCACTAGCGAGACATAGTCACTCTTGTCATATATGTCTTGTATAAAACACGCTACTTGATTCTTCCTAACCTTAAGAAATAAACGAACGCTACAATTATAAAATCCGCTTAGAAATTTCGAGCTTTTCTAAAACAAGATAACAGACTAAGTTTAAATAGTTGATGACTAACTGTACGAAATTTGGTGCTATTCCAGGATATGCAAGAAATTCCCTTCAGACATCTGTACAAAAGTTGGAAATATTGTGAAGCATGATACCAAATTAGCTTTTAATATTTTGTACGGCATTTTGTATTGTTCAAGAGAATCGCCACAGAACTCTTTGGTGTCTGTACACAACTTGATGCTTTTAAACGGAGGTTATAAAATAACAGTGCAGATATATGTAGGGCCTACAATATATGTATAGATAGAAAAGAAGAAGGGCGGTGGACATAATATATCATATAAAATATACAAATTCTACCTGTCCGTGTAAGAGAAATAGTTCTTTAAATCGCAAACCAGATTTGTGATATTAGCTATCTATAATTATCAAATTTTGTTTATACACACAAAACTTTTTGTTTATCAAGCTGGCTGAGATTGGATTTTATCGAAGTTTCTTGTCGAGGGAAATCCCTCCCGAAATGGGTCATCGACTATTAACTCAGTCTATATTTAATTTACCACTAGAAAGAAATATCTTTAATTAAAAAAAATAACGTAACAGTCTTGTAAGAATTATTGCTTCACTTTGGTAATCTTGTAAGATGGAAGCCATATTATTTTCAATTTTTTTAAGCACATGATGAAATCAAACTTCCAATAAAATATCTGACCAAATTAGAACTGGTTATATAAGTTAATGCTTACACCATTGAGCACGTCATGGTGGCATGTTTGTCTCCTACGGAATGTTCAACAATAATGTGACTTCACAGCCTGAAATTTAACACTGTGGCAGCTTGAGTGAGCGGCTACAAGCAACATGGAAACATAGCTGCTGTTTCAGAGGAGAGAGTCTTGCGCGAGACCATCAAAATACGTGGGAGAGGTATTTTAACAATATTCTAATATAAAAAATTATCGGATTATGCATGTGCTTATTTCAAGAAAGGCGAATGTTCAGGGGGCGGGGGGGGGGCGGGGGGGTCGAGTTAGCTTCAATAATAATTAAGGGAGCATTGGGAATAACTCTCCCTGCTCCTCTTTAATGTATTTCAATAAAAGACACGAATCTGCAGAGAGAGAGAAACCGTTCAGTCCGTCATATAAGATATGACGTCAATTTAAGTGTGTCAAGTTAGTGTTAAGTTCAGCGTTAGGTTTAGCTGGGATTACAATATACAGGGATATGAAGCTCGGCCGTATCCACGCCCAATCCACATAAAATCAGGTACTCGGTATTGTTCTCATTCGTCCGTTTCCGTAAAGCATTCGAAAAAGTGGCGAGCTTGACAGTTGTCAGTGCGCATGTGCATAACTATGGATATAGGTAGCTCATGAGTCTCCCTCTTTCACAATTAATTTGGTTGTTTTAAAGGTTCACAAAAACATTAAAATATATCACATATACGGAATGTGAATATAAAATGCTCCTCTATTGATATCCAATTTCAGTTAGGTGGAATATATAATTGAATCCAAAAATATGGAAATTTACTATTTTCTTGGTTTTTGTAGTTTAAAAAAATCAAAATATTAATTTATCTGATTAGTGAATGAAGCTTGACGAGCATTAACATCTCTTTGGCGGATTAACATGGTTGAATTAATAACTTCCTTGGTCGTTTGAGACAGCAAAATAGTCCTGATCGCCTTCTCTTCCTTCAACCGGCAGCCATATTTTCTATCGACGAATACAAGGTTTTTCTAAACGGAAATGTTTCATGGCTATTTTAAAATACTGCAGCATGGGGTATACTCATCTTCGCTAGCCAAGGGTCTTATTCCGAGCTAGTCTGCATTATAACATTATAATGCAGAGTAGGTCGGAATAAGATCCTCGGCTAGAGAAGATGGGGGTATACTCGGAATATTTTTTTAGTGGAAAATATTTCAATCTGGCTGAGGGAACTCTTTTCTGTAAAACTGTTTTACCAGTAATTTGATTATAACTGAAGTTTTCGTTTATGGGTTTACCCCTATAGTTTTTTTTAAGAAGACGATTTCTAGAAACAAAGTTCACACTCTTTTGGGTTTTTTTCTTTTGATAGTTGCGTTTGTTTGTTTGCTTGGGGCTTTTGCCGAACTTAAGGCTGTTTAACTTATATGACGGTGTGGGTGAAGGCAATCTTATTCGACGCCACTCGTAAAAAAAAGACCAGTCAGGAAAAATACAATCAAAGGATGGAATACAAAGACATCACGAACAGATAAACTATCTGCTCTGTGAGCACCAGGGCAACAGGAAGCTCCCTTCCAACCCACCGCCTGAACCCAGACTCTTTATTCTGACGTGACACTTGTTAAATCAGCTATGGTACTTAGACAGTCTTTTTGGTTTTAGTTAGACTGTCCCAAACCACATAAGTAGTATAGTAAGAGCAGCTGAGTTAGCATTTATTAGTACATAATAAGGAACGTTTGTGCGTTACCATGTAGTAA
>JARFOD010025055.1:0-10821 GCA_031763545.1 Mopalia muscosa
TAGCCTGCATTTACTGCTGGCGATTCGGTGCCTTACTCTGAGGGTCGTTGGTTCGATTCCCGGACGGGTTTCAACCTGACAAATTTTCTGAACAGGTATATGTTTTAACTAAGAAAGTGTTATCCCAAAATAACGAAACTACTGTGAATCCAAGGAGTTTATTAGAGTTATCTCCCTTTATCGGTAAAATGTTCTTCGGTCCTATTGATGCAAACTTTGTTCCACTCTAGCTCTTTAAATAAATCTGTTCCCAAACAATGATTGAGTCCTGTTTATGTTTGTACAGTAATGTGGTATATTTTTTCTTCCTGTATGTGTTTGCTTACAGGTATACAGCTCTCCTGTAAATATGGGTGATTTCCTATGTTTTTCTGTTTAGTATTACACACCTGATTTCATATTTAACGTGGACAATTTATGGCTCCAAGGTTATCCGAAGATGAGTTTATCATAAATCATAGCTTATGACATTTACACTGAGTTTACAGTGGTATGATGTAAAACATTAATTTGTTTAACCTATGAGACGTGCTCTTTGTTGTTTACTTCTGTACAACATAGAGAACTGCTTTTCAGATTCACCTATGGACAGTGCTTAGAGTTTGGTCTTAGATGTATTTTAGTGTTGTGTTCAATTTAATGGCTACAAACTTAAAAGTATGGGTGTAGCACATGCACTGGTTTACCATGTTGTGTTATGTCAACTATGAGCTCCTGTTATGTCAAAACGTACTGGAAAACGTTTATGGTTTCCATGTGTATAATGACTTAACGGTCAGCTTCTACAGTTGATCACCCAGAGGTCTATCAGCAGACATTGCGCAATATTCAACCGCTAGAATACAAAGTCCTAGGATGTAGAAAATGCACTACGTTCACAGGGTTACGATGTGCTAACCAAGCCTTTTGTGTATGGCAGAACAAACTGACAAAAGTATTCTCATTGTATACTACTTCTGTTTTATTCTACTGAATTCCTATATCCAACATGTGGGGGATGCTGGGTTATGCCTAATACAAATCGTGGGGTAATGTTTTTTGTCTGTCGCTATATTGAGATCTAACGCAATCACACTACTTCTCCAAGCAAGGATTATTGTCAAGGGGAGTTTTGTTGGGGAGTATTGTTATGAAGTGAATTTCAGAATAGTTTTTATTTTATTAAAGTTTACTTTTTGTAAGTGAAAAAGTTATATGACATTCATTCAAATCTGTAAGTCACGTGGGGTGACATGGGCATGGTCACGACCGCCTGTCGCTTGGTAGCTGTATAGGTGTCAATCAAATACTATAGCCAATGGTATGTTTCTTTAGTCCCTAATTGGCTTGACCAATCGAAATTAGTCCGTTAAACAGACATTTTCGTAAAGGTTAAAAAGGGAGAGAACTAAAGGACTAGTAAGAGAAGAGAAGAGTGAAAACTATAGAGAGGTTATGGAGATAGCCAGGGTTTTTCGACAAGGTTTCTAAACTGGGGATAGGCTGACAGACATCGAGATCTGAGCAAAGACAAAATGAATTCTTTATGTTTAACTTGAAGTATTAGTGAACTCAACACTATCAGCTAGGTTATAGGTTATTGTGCGCTCAATGTATTCTAAATTAATGCTAGGTACTATTTAAAGGCAGGAACGATTACTTTCCTTTAATACTTAAATTCATTATAATACTTTTAATTCGAATTTGTCTTTGTGTTATTACATTTCGGTCTTCACTTGTTGGGGGTTGTATATGCACGTGTATGCAGATGTGAAATTCCTTTAAATACGCTTCCACTGTATGTAACATCTCGAAAGGATTCAATAGTTTGCATACAAGTAATTGAAGTTAGCTTTGTCTAATGACATCTATAGAGAAAACTAACCTTCTTTACAGATTCATCAGGAACCTCCAGGAATGTTTTCCACTAAAACAAACTAGGATTACAATATATGTATATTTTAATCCCAGGTTGATAAGTGCCATATCTTTTGCTCTTTTACTCCAAACAAGCCTTTAACGGGGTACCTGCTATTTACTCAGCTCGTTTATTCAAATTCCCTCGACCCGATGGACATTTCCTTTATTAAAGTGACGTTATGTTGTTTTATGACAGACAATTTTTCACAATGACAAAATTTAAAAATCATGATTTCAAAAAATCTTATTTGGCTTGAGATTAACATAAGTGTTAAAAACGATGGGCTGTATTTGAGTAGTGGTTTTAAGGTAATGTATTCCAAAAACAAAAGTGCAGGCATGCCTTGTGTAGGTAAACGAACAACAGAATTTTTAAAGAATATTTTTGACAATTTAATAAATAGCTTTTGTTTAAGTGTGACCTGGGATTACAATATACAATACGGCTGGGCTTCGTGGAGTTTCCTATTGGGGCCGGTGGTTTTATTTATTTGATCTAAATGGTTTTCAAAATCAAGTCTATAAACCTTTCTTCTCAGACGAGAAGTTTATCTCATTGCAAAACTAACTAAAGGTAACAATCTTTTTACAACCAGCTCATAATGTTCCATTATGAATATATTGGAGTGTTTGCTTGTTTTCACTGATGGGGAGTAGGACTGGGTGTGTGCGTCCCCGAAGTCTCCATGAGACTAGGCGCTATCGATCAAATCTAGAGGCTTTGTCGTCATAGACTTGAACCTGATGTGCGTAGTCGCCAAAGCCCACAAAAGCAGAGAGCTGAGACAAGACAAAACGTTATTTATCTACATGCCTACCGGCAGTATGAACCAGATTTGTGCAACAGTTTGACTGCATATAGAAACGTATGTTGATATTCATGCCAGAGTTATGTCCCCTTATTGTATAATTATTATACATGCAGGTACACGATTGGCTTTATTATCATTTGTTCTGGGCAAAACATCACGCGAAGTAACGATAACACGTTCGCTAAATGTCTGTACACGACATGTGTAGCTGATTCGAAATACTCTAAACAATTGATTGAATATGGCTGTCAGTCCTGAATTTAACTCAGTGTCACGGTTTTTGTCACGTTTTTTTTTTTTTTTGCCTTATATGGGGGCTCGCAGGTCTTGATATACAAGATTTGATATTTCCATGATAGGACTTCACAGGTCCTAAAGCTAAAAAGGCAAGAGATTAGACGTCACCACCACTCTTAAAATGGCTTTAACAATGAAACATCAAAAGCACTTGTGCGTTAGATCGACCCATAAACCAACCTCTTGGCGACTAGGCCTATATTCAGGTCAAAATCAATTATTTTTCAGCAGTACACCGATTTAAACGTTCTTCCCGCTTTGAAAACGAGATTTGGCAGGACATGCATGGGTATCTCAGTTGGAAACCGCCTTCGACGAGTGTTCAACGAACAAGACAGAATATTTTGTTTTTGGCAAGGTAACAGGCCAGCCATATACAGTTTCAATATTATTTTTTGTTTACAGACAGGCCTTATTTTTTAAGGTTTGTACGGCTGAACGTCGTATATCTATTGGCTGTATGTAATGCAGGTGTATATAAGATACGAATGCGCATTTATAGTACAAGGTTCGTAAATAGATTTGACTTTTTTCTGCATATAAATATATAGCAATGGCCCAGATAGTCGTAGACTAGATGCGAATACGTATCCCGCTGAATTGTTTATACAGTCAACATAAAGCCAGGGATCCCAAGTTCGAATCACGGTGGAGGAAATAAAAGAAAATCATTTTCTATATTAAAAATATTTATTATAACTACACCATTATTCTGAACATTTGTGAAAAAAAAATATACTTACGCAAATCTCGTTTCTGTCGTACTCCAGTCACATTTAAATCTTTCGAAGATGGCAGTAATGGCATTTTTACCAAATCTGTTGGTGATGGCGCCGCATTCGCTAACAGTGAAGTAATGGCTATAATCAAGACCGTAAAAGTCACAAAGAGTGAAGTTTGTATTCCCATAATGATTCGCGTTCCCTACCTGTCGATATATGTAACTGATTAATAAATACAAGTTAAATAGCTAGATTCCTTCAGGTATCTATTGATGATCGCAATAATGCTGAGTGCCGAGAATGCAGAGTAATACCTCAACTCGCGCAGTCTTTGATCGATGGCTAGCCGTCAAACTTACGGAAAACTTTTTCCTTTTATAGTTCTCCCTGAAGGTGATGATGCATCCTGCAGCCGTAATGCGGTCGGTTGCCTAAAACACGATTAAATTTTGATCCCGATTCAGTTGAGGTCTTAACATATTAACAGTTTATATCATTTGTCCACAATTAGTAATCGAAAGTGTTGTCTGACTAATAGACTTATCTATACGTTAAAACCAGATTGGTAATGTTGTTTTTTTCCCTCAGATGAAGAACCCCATCCACTATAAATACAATGCTTCTTTGATGAACTCATTAAGTTTAAACATGACACGATGTTTTTTAATTATATACTTTTGCTTAACACCAGGCTTTTGAAGCTGTCAGATAAACCTGTTTGTCACATGGGCCTTGCACAACACGCATGTGATCACGATATGGTGAGATTTCCTTCCTTGTTCAACGTCACGGATGACCGAGGATGGATGACTGAGCGAATGGTTAAATATAAACACATGACCAAATAGGGCGTGACCTCTGGCTGAGGTCAATATGCAAAACACCAGGGTTGCGTTCGCCCGAGTCACTAGGGTCAACTCGATTGCGCCCCTTTATTGTTCACACACTTGGGTCACCCCCAGTTTCAGAAAAGCAAACTGACAAGCTGTTATTTTAATTTAAATCACCCCTGCGTGTCAATTAGTAAATATACATTTTTTATAGCCCTGTGGGGAGTGGGTGGGCCATGGCCGGCAGAACACCCTCGGCTTCCTCGGTCGATCGTAAGAGGCGAGAAAAGAGGCTGCTTTCTGTTGCCCTGGTGTTCGCAGAACTAAAAGGTAACGGGAAGCAGACTTGTTTGTGATGTTCTGTATTTGTGTCTGTCGTCATATAGGTGAAATACCCTTGAGTACGACGTTAAACACCAATCAAACGAACAAACAATGTATTTGTCGGTTCCTTCGCCCATTGGGCTAGCACCCAGTCCTGTGAGTGTAATAACTTCAAGTACTGCAATAAATCCCAATCAAACAGATAAATGGACATCAGGTATGATATGAGTGAGTCACAAAATGTAGCTCCGGCAATAGCAGTGAAGCGGACACTTGACAATGTATAAAGGAGAAACCCTTGAGTATAACGTAAAACCCCAGTGAAGCAAACACTGCTTTTATCCAGAGTAAGCCGATCAGAGGGGCTACCTGGTGCCTTGGGACAATGCGAAAAATCTCTTTGTATTACGATTTCTGCTTGTCTTGTCTCAATATTACTCGTGAATCCAACAAACAAAATTGCAAACAGAATAAATCGTGCACATTTGGGTCATGTGCTACAATACTCACAATGTTATCCAAATGTGACCAATTAGTGTGCATAGGATAGTGGCATACAATTATTGTTATCTCTACTTCTAATGAAACTAGTTAGTAGGTAAACAAAGGATAATGTAAATAATATCATATTTTTTAGTTTTGACCTTGCACGCTATTTATTACGGGAGAATTATCTCCGAAAAATGAAATTACTGTTAGCTGGCCTTTTCTAAATAATTTAAATTTCATATTTCAGTTAAAAAACTTAAATTTTTATTTGAATATTACTAAATTTCAGTCAGTTTCCCACATCAGAGGACGTATTAAAAGGAGCGCGTCACATGGTGGCTATGCAGATTGCCCATGAGCCTCTAGTGCGGCAAGTCGTGCGTGAAACATTCTATGAGAGAGCCAAGCTTAAGGTTGTACCAACAAAGAAAGGAGTTAAGGTAGGTTCAATCTAATACAGCTAGTTTGATTTATAAAGAATTTTATTCATAATGTCGTCATATACATTGTCAAATGAAATACCTCTGTGTACGATATTAAGTCCCAATCAATCGAACAAAGAAACAAACAAGGGGTGGTGAAAGTCTGCCTGTCCATCAAAGATATATCAGCATAGAATGTCAACGACTGCAAAGATTTTTGGCCCGAGTCGTGATTCAGTGGTAGCAAATGTGCTTCAGAAACTGAACCTGCTTCGATTTACCGTTCACGGGATCCAGTCCGCCTGTCAATCATCAGGTATATGAGTCAGTAACATGTTGTGGCTCCGGCAATCGCAGTGGGGGAGTGTCACAAGGTTTCCTCTCGGTTTTCCGCCATAGTAAGGCTGTGTACAGTGTGAAGTGGACAATCAGTTGTCATATAAGTGAAATACCCTTGAGTACGGCGTTAAACACTAATCAAACAAAAAGCAAAGATTTTGTTTGTTTTAGAAAAGACCTGAAATTGTCTGTACTATGTAAAACCATAATGAAAATATACTTGTGTATTTATTACAGGAAATTGATGAGAACCACCCCTGTAATGGGATGAAATATCTGAAAAACAAACCCATCAAGGATCTCAAGGATGATGACTTCCTACGACTAACCATGGTAATCAATTAGATCTACAGTGTAGTGCTGAAACAGCAGGGCGCATGACTATATCTATATATATGCGGCTTTGTTTCTCAAAAGAAAAAAGACAGCCCAATAGACAAACAAACATTTTACAGCTTAAAAGTGAACCCATTTTAAATTTATTTCACCATTTGTATTCAAAATGACAGCAGTAAAACACAGGGGCATAGTCTTCAAGTAATTTACTAATCACTCTCCACATAGCTGGCATAGTTATTGGGCGTGTCAAATTTTCGGTTAATCGGTTAGTGATTTTACTATTGGAATACTTCCAAGTTTGTAACCTTTCACCGGTACCCGATTAACCATTTAAACACTATTTGGATCTCCACAAAAATTATACCCAGATTTTCTTCCTGTTGCCCTGGTGCTTGCAGAGCTAAAGGGCCACACGAAGCCAACTTATTTGTCCTGCTTTTGTATTGTGTCCAAAAATTGTCCTGCTTTTGTCGCCCCGTAAGGGAGCGGGTGGGCCATGGCCCTGCAGAGTACTCCCTTGGCTTCCTCAGCCGATCGTAAGAGGCGAGAAAAGAGGTTGCTTTCTTTTGCCCTGGTGTTCGCAAAGCTAAAGGGTAACGGGAAGCAGATTGGTTTGTGATGTTCTGTGCTTGTGTCCGTCGTCATATAAGTGAAATACCCTTGAGTACGTCGTTAAACACCAATCAAACAAACAAACAATCCTGCTTTTGTCTTGTCTTTGTTTGTTGCCAGTGGCACCCAGGGTGGTTTCCATTGGACCCATCAAGTTAAGAAAATTAAAGCCAGGTTTTAAAAAATAATGGACAATGGATAAATGAGAAGTTTGTGTTTTTTCATTTCTTTATCCCAGTACATCAACATACCTTATGTTCCAAACTGTTATTAAGTAAATATTGTTTTGTGTGCAGGCTGAGGATGACAATCTGTTAACATTGACCATCATGATAGATGGTGAAGATATGGCGACACAGTCTTACTTTGACGAAATCAAACAGCTGTACCACAGGGTAAGTCCAAATATTATCTTAAGATTTAAATCTTAAACATGGGAGGCCGTCTGGGTACGGGTAGTTTGTTTGAAGAGTAGAAATGCTGTGTTAACTTAGCACTGCAGGAATATTTGACTTTACAACATTATGGAAGTGCTTCACATCTTGGTTGTGCTAGTGTCAATTATTTTTTGAATACTCTGCCATTATTGAAGTGAAATACCTGTTTGTTTGCAAATGGGAGACTCAGAAGGGTGTGTGTGCAGACAGTATTCTGGGCCCGGTTGCTTGAAGCACTATTAAATTTAAACCTCTATTAGGTGACGTCACGCCATGTTAAAGGCCTATCTCTTACTTGGTATTAGCAATTTAATCTGGTGTTAGCGACTAATACTCTTTCGAACAACCGGCCCATGTTAGAGAAAACTATTGCTGATATAAGTCCTTTCTAAAGTGTAATGGAATATCTATTGCCATCTTAGTGCGCAGGAACATAAGCAAGAGTCCCATCGTCCGCGTGAGACCAGAACTACGCAGAATTGCTTGCTTATAAAAATTAAAGCTACTGACAAAATAGAACTCAACAAGTTCAGAAATATCTTCCAGCCAATCGGATTAAGATCAGATTTTAATTTGCATGTACCGTGTCGCAGAGAAAGTACTATACGTAAAAGGATCACCTGAACATGTGCAGATGAATTATCACATGTCATAACTTCTCTCCAATAAGGGATTATGACAAGATCTTTGTTGGAGACACGCGGTGTTCGATAGTTTTCCATTGAACTGGTTTTACGATAAACATGTTAGTTAGTGTTTGTTTCTTTACTAATAATAAAAAATGCGGAACAAGTCCTCTGAAAATCCACGACACTCATCCCAAAAGGTCGTAAAAGTTATATAAGTTTGTGTCGTTTTAGTTTTAACAGATTCTATTTCAGAAAATGGATAGGTTGAGAACAGTGCAGGAATCGAACTTCGACCCACAAAGTTAGGCAAATAATCGCAAGCAGTTACTGTGAACAAAATTCTGCTTAAAGATAAGAAAAGATTATCACGAAAAAAGGAAAATAATGCATGAAAGCATTGTAAACAAAGAAATAATTTAACATTAACTTAAATACGTTATAAATAAGTACAAAAAAATGAGTGACACAATTCAATGGTTTTATTTGCTGACATAATTATGCCTCGAGATTATTGGCATGGGAACACATTTGTTTTTCTTCACAGTGTGTTTGATTTGTTTGGTTGGAGGTGCTGATCCTCTAGCATGTTTACTGAAACTGGTTTGTTAGGAGACAGAAACAGGAAACTTCGGTACTGCAGTTGTCTTGACTGGTCTTGCTGAAAGAAACAGAAAAAGGGTGTTTCGAAATTATTAGTTCACAAAACTTAAATATTTTTCAGTTTATATGGGTTTCGAATTTAATCGATTAAAACGATTTTAACTATTATATATAATACGAAGTTAACTTTGGCTGTAAGCACATAAAGTTAGTTTGAATAAATTGACTTATATCTGCCCTTGTAGAAAAAATGCTAAATATAATTAACAAATTTGCCGTGTTAGTGTCGCTAATAGGTATTCCGATAATATTGCATGTTAAACCATCAGGTTAAAACAGAACAATCCGAATAACTGCTCTCTGATTGACAAGCAATACATGTTAATGATACATTTATACGATCCCTCTAAAATTTCATCAGATATTTTCCCACCGTCTACGAGGTTGTAAAGGTAACGTCAAATTCACCAGATATCTTCCCGCCGTCTACGAGGTTGTAAAGGTAACGTCATCCCAGAAGGTAAACATGATGATCATTATACCATCAAATCGCATATTTTTATTTACAGCAAAATAAACTTGTGCTATTTCAGCGAAAGCTGAAATAGCAAATGTTGCCAATATTTCGACCACATTTTGTTTTAAATCCGAAATTATGAATATTTCCTTTCCAATCTATGTTAGACAACATAACCATTATAGTAATCATCTATACGAATGGGTCCTCTGTTTATACAGGATTAGTATAGTATTTCTTTGTTTAAGGTAAGTTTACAATATATATCAATCAACATTAAACCATACAGGATTACATGTAGTATAGTATTTCTTTGTTTAAGGTAAGTTTACAATATATATCAATCAATATTAAAACAATTTAATAGAAGTTATTTTTTCTGGCAGTATATAACACCCATCCGTTACAGTGTTATACACCCCATTGGCAGCTTTGCTTCCCCACCCAGCTGAGGTATACTGAATTAGTTAATTTAAATTGTTACTTCTCATAAGTATTCCCCAGTTCTCTTGGTGTCTTACCTGGCGCACTTTCTTTTGTATCCGAGGATTGGACAGGACTCTCCTTGGATTCTGACGATTTTTCAGAACTCTCCTTGGATTCTGACGATGCTTGAACCAGCGCTATTGCTATAACTGATATAGCGATAACCAGAAGCCATTGTTTATGCATACTTGATACAAAACTTGTTAGAACTAAAGTTACCGAACGACTGAGATTGGTATGTGTCAGAGAACAGGATAAGCCTTTATATCACTCGGCTACTGTCTACAACAAAAAGTACAAAAGTAAAGATAGAAACACAACAAAGAACTTCGTGACTTCCTTAAACAAACACTTATTAACGAAAATCGGTCAGCTTATAAAATATTGACTGCCGTTGCAACAGTTTTATTCATCGGCAAAATCAATTATGTAAACAGCAAAGAACCCTTCTTCAGCAAGAAGTCGTTTTAAATAGACACGTTAATTAAATGTTTTGTTAAACGGATGGTTGTGGGGTAGCATACGTCTTTAAAATCAATCATCATGAGAGATATCCAGTAGGATATAAAGCTACATTCTTACCACACTTTACCAACGCTTATTGGTTCACAACTGGTTCAAAATTATGGAGGTCCTCAACCAGAAATCTCAATACTAAATGTTGAGATAAACTTCATACCGCCAAATCTTTAAAATGAACTGTTTCTAAATATAATTTATATTTTGTTAAGCCTTTATAGAACAGCTGTTATCCGAAGCAATAAACTTAAAATTATAATTAGTTTGCTTGCGTGCATGCACGTTTAATGTATATGGATTTCATGCTACTAATTTTGTTTTTTGTCATAGATCACATCTACATCCATGCATTTCCACAAACCTAGATTTTATTTTCTTTGTGTTTATCTGTCTATTTTATCACATTCTGGTGCCAGCACAAATTTTCGAATGATTTGGTACAGTGTGTGACATAGAATCTGAACTAATCCTGTGGTTAAAGATCGAACAATGTAATCGAAACCTGACTGATGGCATTTGCGTCGGTGTCGTGTCTTGGGGGGGGGGGG
>JARFOD010025077.1:0-24411 GCA_031763545.1 Mopalia muscosa
TGGACAGGAATGAATGAATGAATGAATGGTAGAATGATATTGAATGAATGAAAGACAGATCAAATAGCAATAAAAAAGGAGGTATTAAATAAACAAGTTTAATCACGTATGTGACATGTAGAGACGTTATCCAGGAAAGACTTGTCACTTAAGTTAACCACTTAATTGTCACTATTAACTCGTCAAAGGTACCAAACTCTTCATGCTTTAGATATCAAAACAATGGACCTATCTGAACATCAATGTACTTTTTATATAACAAGTCTTTTGGAGACCATCAAACCAAACTTCCGTCAGTCTCCTAACAAGTTTAAAGCTTTTCCCTCCAATCAATTTCTTTGTGTGGTTCATACTTTAAAAGTGTTATATCAACAGGACTTCGGATATTAGGGTCAAGATTCTCAGTTATTTGTTGGTTCTCATAAGCCTCAACCACCAGTGACTAAAGATACAATATCTAGATGTATCAAATCTGTTTTAACACACTCTGTTATAGATACTAATGTTTTCTCCGCCAATGGCACTAAGTCGGCATCAACTAGGGCAGTTTTTAAGTGTGGTGCACCACTGAATTATATAATGAACAGTGCTGCGTGGAGTAGTGCTAATGTTTTCGGTAAATTTTATTAGCCAGCCTTTCATACACTGTGAGCATTACGACTTGGAAGACTTACCAGATCACGCCTACTCGTACTCTCACGTAATTCCCTCCGTTCCTGACTGAGATGAGGTAAAATTTTAATCAAAACTCACCTTACAGATAAGCCTCGTTTAATTTACTAATTATATAGTATATAAAGATGTGTGCATTCATTATTTTGTGTGATTAATAGTTTTGGGATGAGCGTCAAATTATTCAAAATATAACATGTGGTTATCTGTAAAAGACATAATTTTTCATGAATAAACAAATAAATAAAACTCATTATTAATTATTGGAATATGAATACAGCCTTACAACTTTATTTTTAATTTTTTTACGAGGTTCCCTCACGGTTTTTTCAACGTATTTTAGAATGAAACAGTGTGAAATGGACGATCCATCGTCATATAGGTACTCCAAGCAAAGAAACTTACATAAACTTCAAACGGCGCTTTGTTGAAAGCTACACAATGTATATGTAAAGTATTTAAGCTAAAACACCACGTGACGCAAAAACGCAATGGCAGACTGCCTGTAACATGACAAGTACAACGGAAAGTGCTTGAAAATAAAGGTGCAATAAAAGGAACTTTATAATTTAAGTTTCCAAGCCGAACGGCGAATGATAACATTACGGCTTAGGTAAAATCCATGGAGGTAAAGCAGAAGGAGTAATCACTCAGCCACTTCAAAGGGAACAATGATCAATTCCGCCAGACGCCTCACAGCTTGACTTGATGAAGCTGATTGAGCATGATTTGACCTCCTAGAGCTTAATTCACGCATGCCAACATATGGTTTCACGGGATATCTATTGGCTTTGTGGTAAAGCTGATTAAGCTCCTGTTGTGTCTGCTTGATTAGGTGTTAAACTCTAAACAACATGACAGTTAGTGTCAAGAAGCAAAACAATGTGTGGTGCGATAATCCTTTTCATACTAACTCGGCTGGTTCAAACCGTCTTTTGATTATCTCCACGGGGTTAAATAGTGTATACTTTAACAATTAGCAAACATTAGTAGCAATCAAAGGAAACACAAGATCTGTAAAACTTCTTTTACAAATTAAAAGTTTTTAAACCATTATAATAACAAAACTATTATTCCCTTTTATGTGAGTATTTTCGTCCCGATAGTGTGAAAGTTACAGATAACGAATTGTGTAAATTCTCATAAACAAATCGATGCTCTTTGTTGCATTTGTTTTGCGCATATAGGGTGTTGTCCTTCGGCTGACAAAACTGAGTATGTATCTCGAGAATCTTTTCTGTGGGAAGTGATCGTTGAACATCAAAAGAAAAGCCAGACAGTCAAATATATTCAGCTTTCAATAGAACAGGGGATAGTCTCGCAGTCACCTGTCCCGACCAGGAGTTGTTACTACTTCTGCTTTAAATCCACAGTAAAATCTATACGGGTCTGTGAACAGATCTTCATATATTTTAGAAAAAATAATAACACTATTGTTACCACAGGGATGTTGATTATTAATAACATGGAGGGTTGCCTGCTTTCACAGGGGATCGAACCTTAGACCTGCTGGGCCAACACGTACTCTACAAACAGAGGTAAAAATATATTGTATGGTTTGATCATTTATCTTCACAAGTGGTCTGTTCAGGTTTACGAGTTAGTGGGTTTCTTATCATGTAGCTCCATACGTTCTGGCATACTGTAGACAGGAAATACCGTCCACTGTGTTACCTCTTTTGAAAGCAGATCAAACACTGTTCTTATCTATCCGCTGCGTTACCACCGGAATCAATGTGGTTTCAATAAGCCTGTCTGGGGTGAAAGCTACACTGTCTGATATTTATACTATAAAGCCATATATATAGCCAATTTTCAATGTTTAAGTTTAAAGATGTTAGTAGCCATCGTCCTTACCTGTTTGTATACAGTTATTTTCAACGGCCGCGTCTTGTTATGTATGTTTGTGGTCCTAGGCTAGTTACTACTAGAAGCACTAAATGAATCTCCAAAACGTCCGATTAAATCCCATCAGCGGATTATAGATCGACGCTCAACAAGGTGTGGCGTCATTTAATACCATACGATATATAGCGTCCAGCAACCTGTCGCAGGTTTCTAAAGGATATAGGGTAAAGTGGGACAAAACGCTCACTTTAACGAAAATAAAAAAAAAATCACTTACGTCAGCGTTGATAACAAATTTTGTTAACTGGAACCATTGCCAATTTTGTGTAAGGGACTTATTATAAGATTTTGTCTACAATTTGCCTTACGTCGGGTCAAAACACCTAATCGCCCGCTCTTTATGTGCCTATTCACAAAACTGGATGCCCACTGCCCAGTCAAAATAATATTGTCTGTCACCGAGACAAAGTAATGTACTTGATCCATTTCCCAAACAGACACATTGAAACTAAATTTTGTGTTCCCAAATTCGCTGGCTTCCTGACAGCTGTAGGTCCTATTGTATTTTCGCGAGAGTTTCCACAGCGGGCGAGACTAAGACAACTCTCGTACGCTATGCTAGGCCATCGCGCATTAATATCCCCATTTATTGGGGCGACGTATGCAACAGACCATCAAATTGCCGAAAGGGCACACTCGGATGCAATAAATATCACACTTGGAATAATTTCATGAGTCAAACAGTTTACAATGCATGACTTTTGAACGTGTGTTAGACTAAATGCGCTTAAGTATATCCATTGCTATTTTTTACCATGACGTATACTCTCATATAAACTCTGGGTTAAGTTAATCAGCTTTGAAGAATTTTTACGAAGAGTCCAATACAAAAAAAAGGTAAAGATAGAACTACCTGATCATGGCAGATTTCTGATATTTCTACATTTACTTTTAGTGTGTTACCAGAAGTTTATCAAGTAGAAGTATGAAACCAGCCATTACCCAGTCTCAACGGCTTTGTGATATACCCAGCGCTGATTGATGATAAAGCGCCCCCTAGCGGGACATTGATATATATTTAAGGACATGAATTGAGTGTGGAATCATGGGTATATCATGTTAACGCTGTTTCTGCCGCTTTTCAAACCTTATATTTTACCCATAATGCGTCAGTGGATTCTGAAATTCAAACTGCGCGAAACTAACGAAATCTACAATTTCTTGCGCAATGAGCCATATGGCACTATGAAAGTCCACCAAAAGTCACAATGCCGTTGAGACACGGTAATGGCTGGTTTCATACTTCTACTTGATAGACTTCTGATGCCACATATAACGAGGAAGGTTAACAAATGTGTGGCAGAGCCGGTGGTCATTATAGGAGGAAGAATGATCGGCGGATCAATGAGGTGCCTAACTCTCCATAGCACACGGTCCTAAAATGAAAACCCTTATGAATTATTCAAACAGCATTCGGTTATGTAATGTTATATCGTTACCCATCAGTTCCCATTGTCTTCTAATAACCCTCGTAATGACTGTTTCAGAGTGTCTATCAAAGCATCTTGCCCCATGGTTCTCCACAAATACCCAATGGACACACAGGTCTGCAACGTGGAATTGAGAAGCTGTGAGTTCGATCGGTCATTTAAAGCAACAAATCGATTAAACTACTCTTTAAAGCTAGTTTGCTTTTAGACAGAATTTTTGGCACTATTTAAAGCTTTTGCTACAAATTCACCTTTCTTTTTGTCGCTATTCATTTCATTTTCATTTTAATTACTTCTAATTTTGTTTAGCCGCATATCCTTTTAGCTTTTATTTATTTACTGTGACCGCAGATATGTTTTAGTCGTATATTCTTTGTTTTTAATACTATAATTTACCCTGACCTCTAATTTTCTTAAGCCCATATTCTTTTGGTGTTCACTTATTTACCTTGATCTCAGATTTTCTTATGTCGTATGTTCTTTTAGTGTTCCCTTTAATATTTAACTTGAATTCAGCTTCCGTTTAGCCGTTTATTCGTTAGAAGTTCACCTCTCCATCTTCACCTCTGATTCCGATAAGTCTTATGTTCTTTTGACCATCACTTCTTCATCTTCACCTCGTATTCCGTTAAGTCTTATGTTCTTTTGGCCTTCACTTTTTTATCTTCACCTCGTATTCCGATAAGTCTTATGTTCTTTTGACCTTCACTTCTTCATCTTCACCTCGTATTCCGTTAAGTCTTATGTTCTTTTGACCTTCACTTCTTTATATTGACTTCAGATTCGTGAAGTCGTGTGTTCCTTTGGCTTTCACTTATTTATCTTCACCTCTGATTCCGTTAATCGTATGTTCTTTTGGCCTTCACTTCTTTATATTGACTTCAGATTCCGTTAAGTCGTATGTTCCTTTGGTGTTCACTTATTTGTCTTCACCTCTGATTCCGTTAAGTCGTATGTTACTTTGGCTTTCACTTATTTACCTTGAATTATGATTCCGTTAAGTCCTATGTTCTTTTGACCTTCACCCTTTTATATTGACTTCGGATTTCTTTAAGTCGTATGTTCCTTTGGCGTTCACTTATTTATCTTGAATACATGTTTCGTTATTAAAGTCGTTATGTTCTTTTGACGTTCACTTGTTTTCCTTGACCTCAGATCTCGTCAAATCGTATGATCTTTTTGATCTATATTTATTTACCCTGCTATATATTTTAATGTATTTGAATATTTTCTTGCTCGCTTGCTTTTTGGTACTCAGACCACATATTTTTCTCCAGTCGCGTATGTTTCATCGTTCACGTATTTACTGTGACGTCAGATTTCTTTTAGCTGCATATAGACCTGTCGTTCAATTTTTTATTGTTATCTGATATTATCTTTTTGATATTAAATTCACTCGCCTATTTGGGCATATTGTTCTTTTCACAGTTGCCTACAGTCAAAGTAATGTTGTATTTCGATGGAAGGAAAATATGCCGATCATTGTTAATTCAGTAATGAAATTACCCCAGTTTACATTGGATAATTACAATGCCGACGACTGTCCACCAGAGCCGTACGAAGGTTAGTTTATTACAATAGATAATTATAATGCCGACGACTATCAAGCAGAGCCATACGAAGGTTAGTTTATTACATTGGATAATTATAATGCCGACGACTGTCAATCAGAGCCGTTCGAAGATTAGTTTATTACATTGGATAATTAGAATGCCGACGACTGTCAAGCAAAACCGTAGAAAGGTTAGTTTATTACATTGGATAATTATATACCAACGACATTTCAGCAGAGCCGTACGAATGTTAGTTTATTACATCGGATAATTATAATGCGACGACTACCCAGCGGAGCCCTACGAAAGTTAGTTTATTACATTGGATAATTAGATGCCGACGACTGTCCAGCAGATCCATACGAAGGTAAGTTTATCACATTGGATATTTACAATACCGACGGCTGTCCAGCAAAACCTTACGAAGGTTAGTTTATTACATTGGCTAATTATAATGCCGACGACTGTCAAGCAAAACCGTACAAAGGTTAGTTTATTACATTATCCATCTAATGTCAAACTAAAGCTGGTGTGTTTCATTGGATAATTAAAATGTCAGCTAATGTCAAACTAAAGTTAGTGTGTTTCATTGGATAATTACAATGCCAGCTAATGTCAAACTAAAGTTAGTGTGTTTCATTGGATAATTACAATGTCAGCTAATGTCAAACTGAAGTTAGTGTGTTTCATTGGATAATTACAATGCTAGCTAATGTCAAAATAAAGTTAGTGTGTTTCATTGGATAATTACAATGCTGGCTTATGTCAAACTAAAGTTAGTGTGTTTCATTGGATAATTATAATGTCAGCTAGTGTCAAACTAAAGTTAGTGTGTTTCATTGGATAATTACAAGGTCACCTTATATCAAACTAAACTAAGGGTGTTTCATTGGATAATTACAATGCCAACTAATGTCAAACTAAAGTTAGTGTGTTTCATTGGATAATTGCAAAGCCAGCTACTGTCAAACTAAAGTTAGTGTGTTTCATTGGATAATTACAATGTCAGCTAATGTCAAACTGAAGTTAGTGTGTGTCATTGGATGATTACAATGCTAGCAAATGTCAAACTAGAGTTAGTGTGTTTCATTGGATAATTACAATGCCAGCTGATGTCAAACTAAAGCTAGTGTTTTTCATCGGAAAATCACATTGTCAGCTAATGTCAAACTAAGGTAGATGTGTTTCATTGGATAATTACAATGCTAGCAAATGTCAAGCTAGAGTTAGTGTGTTTCACTGGAAAATTACGATGCCAGCTAATGTCAAACTAAAGTTAGTGTGTTTTATTTGATAATTACAATGTCAGTTAATGTCAAACTAAAGTTAGTGTGTTTCATTGGATAATTGCAATGCCAGCTAATGTCAAACTAGAGTTAGTGTGTTTTATTGGATAATTACAATGTCAGCTAATGTTAAACCAAAGTTAGTGTGTTTCATTGGATAATTACAATGTTAGCTAATGTCAAACTAATGTTAGTGTGTTTCATTGGATAACTACAATGCCAGCTAATGCCAAACTAAAGCTAGTGTTTTTCATTGGGTAATTACAATGTCAGCTAATGTCAAACTAAAGTAGATGTATTTCATTGGATAATTACAATGCTAGCATATGTCAAAGTATAGTTAGTGTGTTTCATTGGATAATTACAATGCCAGCTAATGTCAAACCAAAGTTGGTGTGTTTCATTGGATAATTACAGTGTCAGCTAATGTCAAACTAAAGTTGGTGTGTTTCATCGGATAATTAGAATACCAGCTAATGTCAAACTAAAGCTAGTGTGTTTTATTGGATAATTACAATGGCAGCTAATGTCAAACTAAAGTTAGTGTGTTTCATTGCATAATTACAATGCTGGCTAATGTTAAACTAAAGTTATGGTGTTTCATCGGATAATTACAATACCAGCTAATGTCAAACTAAAGCTAGTGTGTTTTATTGGATAATTACAATGGCAGTTAATGTCAAACTAAAGTTAGTGTGTTTCATTGCATAATTACAATGCTGGCTAATGTTAAACTAAAGTTAGGGTGTTTCATCGGATAATTACAATACCAGCTTATGTCAAACTAAAGTTAGGGTGTTTCATTGGATAATTACAATGCCAGCTTATGTCAAACTAAAGTTAGGGTGTTTCATTGGATAATTACAATTCTGGCTAATGTCAAACAGATCCATACTACGGTTAATTTGTTACAATGAATAATTACAATTTCGGGAATTGATTTATCCCGTATAATGACCCTGGTCATCTTGCTAATTGACCAGCCAGTTTAAGTACAACTATTACCTTGTCAGCACTGATTTGTAGTATGTCTTTTTTTTAGGTAATTTTAGCTGCATCCAGGCCACCTTTTACCTCCGCCGTCAACTGGGATACTACATGATTCAGCTTTACATACCCAGTGTTCTCATTGTGTCGCTCTCTTGGGTCTCATTCTGGCTAAGCGCAGACGCCGTTCCAGCTCGAATCTCTTTGGGTATTCTCACAGTACTCACCATGACAACCCAAAAGTCTGCTGCAAACACATCTCTGCCTAAAGTCTCTTACGTAAAGGCCATTGATGTCTGGATGGCATTATGTTTGACATTTGTATTCGCTGCTCTTCTGGAATACGCCCTTGTAAACGTGCTCCTTAGAAAACATATTAAAACAGTTCATCGTCGAAATACAATTACACAACAAGATCTGGAGAAAAACATGGAGATGAGAACCTTAACATCAGTATGTGGTTTGTCTTTAATATAACATTACTCCTACGTCAGTACGATATTTATCTCAATTTATTTTACCCAACGTTAATTTGGCCTTTTTCTTTCATATAGTTTTGCCCATACTACAGTACGTCCATGTGTCTCAAATCTATTTCTGTTCGTAATTCAGTACGTCCAATTGTCTTAAATAAATTTCCGTCCGTAAGTCAGTACGTCCATTTGTCTTAAATATATATAACTTTGTCCGTAGACCCTACTTCTGTTCGTCAATTTCTTCTGAATATATTTATTGTTAACATATGTTGTTACATTGTTTTTTTGTCCGTTCTTCAGTAATTTGTTTTTAATATATTTTTTGTCGTACTTAAGTTATTTGTTTTTAATATATTCTTGGTCGTACTTCTGTTACCATTTGTTTTTAATATGTGCTTGTCCGTACTTCCGTTACCATTTGTTTTTAATATGTTCTTGATCGTACTTCCGTTACCATTTGTCTTTAATTATATGAGCCGTACTTCGGTTATTATTTATTTTTAATATTTTCTTCTACGTACGGTTATTTTTTTTTTTTCAAATAAATTCCTTGCCGTACTCCAGTTATTAGTTTTCCAAAGGCATATTCTTGGTCGTACTTCATTTATCATTTGTTTTTAATATTTTCTTGGCCGTTCATTTTTTTGTTTTATAATTAATTTTCGGTACTTGTTTTTTAATATATCTTGGCCATACTTAAGTTATCGTTTGTTTTTAATATATTACTGCCCGCCAAGTTATCGTTTGTTTTTAATATATTATTGCCCAGTAAACAATATTGAAAATTAATATCAAAATAGGTTGCATTGTTGTTTCATCTGCTGAATGCGAATAGTTCATACAGGTAATGAGTTGTACAAATTTATACTTTTCTTTCAAAACCCAATTATTTTATATTGTAGGCCAGTAAGCCTCTCTAATTTGTATAAGTTAATTATTAAATGATTGTGTTTTGTTGACGATTTCAGAATGACCAACTAAAGGCTGGTTGGGTGAAGACAGTATTTGGTTCGAGGGCCTGTCATAATACAGCCGATTTGATGGACCGAACTTCCCGTGTTCTCTTCCCTTTGGCGTTTGGTATTTTCTGTATTGTTTACTGGTGCTTCTATCTCAGATGACATTTATCTTATTCAAACACGCTGTCTCAACGGTCTCTGGCTACAACAACTCAATAAATCTTCATTCATCACAACCTGCACATATATCAGCTCTTAGGTCTTCCTGGAAATAACCGTGCACAGTTTAAACACACACTAACAGAAAGGAATGAAATTGGTCTTCAAGGGTTACTTTGATTCGTGCAGGCTACCACTTGGTTCACTTTCCTAATGATCATCAAACCACTCAGATATATCAAAGAACCTGATCAAAGGTTTACATGCAGGGTCGATGTTCTAAATTCTGAACACTCGACGTTTATCCTTGGCTTAAAATCAATTTATTATATATCATCAAAACGGTATAGAACATTTCTTGTCAATGGGCACAACATCGCTGGGGTGTGGATAAGCCGCTGGTATTTTCACGAGACTCCACATTACCGGGATATGGCACATCTTTTATCAAGGGACGCCGCGCGCCTAGGATGTGGTACACAGCACATGTATTGTTAAGGGACACAGCGCGACTAGGATGTGGCTCAGCACATCTGTTATCAAGGGACGCCACCCAATGAGGATGTGGCACAGCGCATCTATTATCAAGGGACGCCGCGCAATTAGGATTTGGCACAGCACATATTTTATCAAGGGACGCCGCGCGTTTAGGATGTGGCACAGCACTGTTAGCACATGTATTGTTAAGGGACATCGCGCGAGTAGGATGTGGCACATCACATCTGTTATCAAGGGACGCTGCGCGACTAGGATGTGGCACAGCCGCATGTTATCAAGGGAGGCCGTGCGTCTAGGATATGACACAGCACATTTATTATCAAGGGACGCCGTGTGTCTAAGATGTGGAACAGCACATTTGTTATCAGGGGACGCCGCGCAATTAGGATGTGGCAAAGCACATGCGTTGTTAAAGAACGCAGCACATGTATTGTTATGGGACGTCGCTCGACTAGGATGTGGGATAGCACATGAATTGTTATGGGACGCCGCGAGACTAGGATATGACACAGCACATGTATTGTTAAAGAGCGCCGCATGACTAGGATGTCGCACAGCACATGTATTGTTAAGGGACGCCGTGCAAATAGGATGTGGCACAGCACAGGTATTGCTAAGGGACACCGGGCGACTAGGATATAGCACAGCATATGTATTTGTCAAGGGAGGCCACTGTATTCCTGCAATGAGACTGCGGTATTTCCTGGCACAGTAGTTTTCTGTTGAGAGCCACTCGGTCGATTGGGACTCTAGACAATTTGGACATCAGTACGGCCTTTACCGACAAATGGTTAAAGATGCCGTCAGGAATTGGGACATCGTCAGCTTTAGTATGGCCCTAAAAGTCAGAATGGTTTAGGATGGGCGATGATTCGATGCAATTAATGGATAATACGTGGAATACGCTATACTTTAAAAGAAAAACAGAAAAGTAATTCTGGTTAGGAGATGCGTCTACAACTATGTCATTTAGCTTTGTAACAGATCGGACTACGACAACACGGAATAATATTTACCACGAATCATCTCACATTGCTCCCTCACATAAATAGCCTTTATGCCAATATGATATTGTTGTTTTGTAAACCCCCCCAATGAAAAAAGTTTCTGAAATGTATAATGATTAGTCAATTAGGTGATGATAATATTGATAATGCTTCTGAAATGCCTTATATTGTTCTATGACCGCCAAGTTTGTTATTGTATGAAGCTGTTTTATTAAATACGAAATGTTAAAGGAGTACGTATTTGCTGGATAATTAATCAATTGATGTTGAGTACATTACGTTAGAGAGGCGTCTTTGCCTCAGACGACATTTCTTATTGCTCAAAATGGCAAGGTCGAGTCTCTAAATTGTGGATATCATTATTGAACATCTTCAATTCACCGCACGCCGCGGTTACTACAGAAGCCAAGGGGTGGTTTTACTGCAGAGATGGATGTATGGTTTTTCTGTAGAGATCCAGGAGGGGGTACTGTAGAGATGAACGGGCGATTTTACTGTAGACATCCTAGGCTGGTTTTACTGTAGAGATCGAAAAGAGGGGGCGGGGGGCATACTGTAGAGATGACCAAGTGGTTTTACTGTAGAGATCGATTTGTGGTTTTACTGCAGAGATCGAGGAGGGGGGTACTGTAGAGATAAAGGGGAGATTTCACTGTACAGATCGATGGATGGTTTTACTGCAGAGGTCGAGCCGGTACTGTAAAGATGAAGGGGCGATTTTACTGGAGAGATCGATGGGTGGTTTTCTGTAGAGATTTAGAGGGCGTTTGACTGCAGAGATCAAGGGGTGGTTTTACCGTAGAGATAGAGAGGGGGTTTTACTGCAGGGACCGAGGGTGGGTTTACTGCAGAGGGCTAGAGGGATAACGCTGCAAATAAAGGGGGGGGGGGGTGGTCACTGCACAGATCAATGGGTGGTTTCACTGTAGACATCGAAAGTTGGTTCAGCTGTGGAGATCAAGGCGTGGTTTAACCAAGATATCAAGGTGTAGAAATCAACGGGTGTTTTTGCTGCAGAGATAGAGGTGGGATTTCATTGTAGAGATCTAAGCGTGGTTTAACTGAGATCAACCGGTGCTTTTGCTGCAGAGATCGAGGCGGGGATTCATTGTAAAGATCGAAGTATGGTTAGGTTTAGATATATAGGATGGTTTTGCAGTAGAGATCAAGGCGAGGTGTCACTGCAGAGATCAAGGCGAGGTGTCACTGCAGAGATCAAGGTGTGGTTTAACTGCAGAGATCGAGGTTGGTTTTACTGCAGAGGTCGAGGCGTAATTTTACTGCAGAATTCGAGCGGGATTTACTGTAGAGATCGAGGGTTGGTTCAACTGGAGAGCTCGATGCGTGATTTTACTGCAGGAATCAGGGTGTGGCTTCACTGTAGAGATCGAGGTGTGGTTTTGCTGCCGAGATCGAGGTGTGGTTATACTGTAGAGATCGAGGTGTGGTTTTAGTGTAGAGATCGAGGTGTGGTTTTACTGCAGAGATCGAGGAGTGGTTTAACTGTAGAAATTAAGGTGTGGTTTTAGTGTAGAGATCGAGGTGTGGTTTTAGTGTAGAGATCGAGGTGTGGTTTTACTGCAGAGATCGAGCTGTGGTTTTACTGTAGAGATCGAGGTGTGGTTTTACTTAAGAGATCGAGCTGTGGTTTTACTGTAGAGATCGAGATGTGGTTTTACTGTAGAGACCGAGGTGTGGTTTAGAGATCGAGGTGTGGCTTTACTGTAGAGATCGAGGTGTGATTTTACTGTAGAGATCGAGGTGTGGTTTTACTGCAGAGATCGATTTGTGGTTTTCCTGTAGAGATCGGGGTGTGGTTTTACTGCAGAGATCGATTTGTGGTTTTACTGTAGAGATCAATTTGTGGTTTCACTGCAGAGATCGAGCTGTGGTTTTACTGCAGAGATCGATGTGTGGTTTTACTGCAGAGATCGAGGTGTGGTTTTACTGTAGAGATCGATCTCTCGGTCTGAGCAATAAACCACCCATTGATCTCTGGAGTTAAATCACCCCTCGATCTCTACAATTGAACCATCCCTCTATCTCTATACCCCCCTCGAATTCGTGTCTGAATTGTTACATCGCCGTTTCTTGCTGGTCTACAATGCCGTGGACATAACTATACGGCAGATGCATATTGCTAGTTAATAGACTTCTGGTAGTAATAATAAATGTCTAGCTGATTTCTACTTCCACGAGGTTTACCCAACAGTACACTGACAACATGCTATCAAGATTCGAGCACGACCGTAATTACCGTGATGTTAACCCTGTTAGATAATCATCTTACCATTAAAGCTTACTTTGACACAATCATTAACGGATATAAAGTGACTGAGGTGCACTCTTCCACACGATGTTCAAATGTCCAGTCTCTGAACAATAAGTTCCCGTTTATGTCCTTTCAAATTTTTTTTTCACGTGAGAAGACTGGGAAAGCAGAATATAGCAAATGATACCACCTGTGTAACACCAGTAGAACAGTTCATTTTAGTAGCCGATGCTCTCGTAAAATAGGCGTGTTAACCCGGTGGCGATAACGTTTGTCTCCTTTCTATTCTTTTTAGTTCATGAAGATCATTGCAGAATTCGCAGGTTCGTCTCCTAATGTCATCAGCCAGGTGACAAAAACGCGAAACTGACCTACCAAAGTACGAAACATTAAGGCGACATGATAACCACGAGACAGCAAAGGATAATTCAACTTAGAATTTTTTGTTTTTATTTTTTGTTTTGCTTTTTTGCCTTTACTTAGTCTCGTGGTTTCGGACTTCAAAAAGGCAGAATTACAATATCAACCTAAAATGTGTTTCTCTTCTTATCTATAGAGAACACAACAGAATAATCGTTCCCTGTGACGGAGTTATATATGTGTTGATCTATGCTTCCGTTGCGAACAGCCCCTGATCTTTGGGTGCGCGGGACATTAAGCTCTTACACTTGGGTACCAAGTCGCGTACTTTCCTTTGATTTTTTCATTTGATATTTATTAACCATAATATATATATAATGCGTTAAAGGAACAGTTTATAAATACATGTATAGCATGGCGGGAATAAAGCCCAAAGAGGGCTTGTTCTATCCCAAAATATATATGAAAACATAACTTAAATTGTTGAAACGTTTGTTTAGGCAGTTAATATATGGTAGCTAGTATTTATTTATTAATGGAAATTTTTTAATAAAATGAGAAGTGGCCAGGATGAATATGGAGTTGTCACAGTGGGATGGATTGGAGTAAGTATAATTTTAATTTTGATTTGAATACTGATGTTGATTCAGTGGTTCGAATATATATTGGTAATTTGTTCCATTGATCATATTAAACAAACATAAACCTGAATATCGTGTTTGGATGCAGGGTATCCGACTTTCACGTTATCTCTAAGTTGTGACGTCTGACTACAGGTTACTAGATCACGAACGACTATCAGCCAATCTGACCAAGTAATGCAATGGATGGGGACACGCTAGAGCAATTTTATGTTGTTTTGTCAAGCAAATAAACCTTCTGATATTACAAATCCGTGTTTCTATACCGAAATGGACGAAGCGAGAGAACTCATTCGGATTAAATGCCAACGATCAGCTTGGATAAGTCTAAAATTGCTACACTGCATTTGTTTACGCGGATCATTCAACATTTCTGTTTTTCTTCCGGGTAATTGCTGGTCATGTCCTCTTATCGAAAAGTCTTTCTAGTTGTCGTCTAAAATGTGAACAAATTGTTCAAATAACACTTACTACATTATGTTGTCAGGTTATTGTTAAAACCCACCATATCGTCCTCACCCATTATACTCGGACGGCAATATTCAGTCGAGACTTCACTGCTTCCTGACATATCAGGGTCATTGATTTTAAATATTGTGCCGTATATATCTTCCAATTTCAACCAACTTAAATTTCCGCTAGTTTCTTATCTGAATAATTAAACACTGTTCGTCTTATAAATGACGCCCTCTGACCAAGGGCAGATTGTTTGAAGAGTAGCAATGCCGTCTTTACTTAGCACTGGAGGAATATTAACCTTCCCACATTATGGAAACGCTTCACACTTTGTTTGTGCTAGTGTCAATTATTGTTGGAATACACCGCCGGCATATAAGTGAAATACCCTCAAGCACGGCGTAAAACACAAATCGATCAATCTCTACTAAATGCTGTTAATTCAAAGGTTATGTTTGAATGCCTATAAAAAGTTTTCCAATACAAAATTTGTCCCTTATAGTGAACGTGAAACAATGCACTCCATCTCCTGTCTTCATCGGCTATGTTGTAAAATGATTCTTACACAACTATTCTTTCGAGTTGGTTTAATGTTTTTTTAATCACGCAATAACAAATTTATGATAGTTTAAAACTAACATCCATGAAAACTACACCGAATCTCGAACAAATTTATCACTGGCAATTCCGGTCTTTACACAATGTTTAATATAAAATATAACAATAAAGTAAAAACTGTACGTTCTTGTTACAGATAAGTTTGTAGCATATAAGCGATCTGTAGAGATGTATCGCTGCAAAACCAAGATCGTTTGTACCAATTCTCATCCATCAAACAAAGCCATTGCCTATCCATCAAATCAGAGTAATTCGATAGTGTGTGACAGGTGAATCGGTGGACAGCGATTAATGAAGAGCAAAAAATCAACCAAAGTCATGAGATAAGAATTTTAAAATTCCAAAAAGATCACTTTAAGCCTTGAGTAAAACAGAAACGGTCCCTTAATCTTTCGAAAAAGGGAGGGATGACAAAGTGAGGAATCGTTTTTTCACACATCACAATATGAATTTACTAAGGCTACTCGGTTATCTCCATCCTTGGGGTCCAGGCACAAATGCTCATTATTATGAGGTGTGGTTAAACAGAAAAAACCCATACACCCCTAAAATTTATGAGCATAGGATGTGTCTGAGATATAATTTCTCAAAACTTATTCGGAAAAAATAGATTGATAATACAGTGACATTCTCGTGGGTAACAAGTTGAACAATGTCACCGCAGACAACCTCCTTAAATTACAGAAATATGGGCGAATCATATAATTCCGAGCCTTCAAAAATATATCTTCGCTCACTTACAATTTACAAGGATGCACATTTGTCAAAGAATTTGACTTAATGAAACTACTGAAAGAATCATATAAATAAACAGTATCCGGTCCGCTTTATTCACTGCTTTTAGTTGCTGGTTTGTTAAATAGCTTTATGCCATACATTCAATGCTATGAACAGTTCTTGTCCACAGAGGCTGGTGTTCTTTAATAGTTACTAATATGGCATGACAATATAACATTTATCCCAACGGTTTCGCCTTACGCAAGTTTTTAATATGCAGTTAAACTATCCATCGTCACTCCAGAGCAGCGCAGCTTTGTTAAAACGATACCAAAGTTTGTTTACTACACAAGGACACCTCTCAGAAGACGGGACCATCACGCTAGGATTCTGAGCTTCAAAACTAGATGAAGTATTGGTTAGTTCACAGCCATCGACTTCTATGTCAATATCGAGATTGAGTTTTGATTTTATTTTGTAACGCTCCATGATGCAATGAGTTGTATGCAAAGCGTCCTTTTATACATCGAGCTCTTGTCGTGTCCGAAATCCGTTCTGTACATATGGTGGCATTTCTGGTGACTGCAGATGTTGTTTGTTGGTTTATACAAGGTATCTTGCAGTTTTCCACCAAATGGTAACCATTACAACGGGATTTTTCAGATTAGGGGATAATGTCTACTTTTAGTCTATTTTACTTTTCTATTTCAATAACATATGGCTATTTGTAATTGCGCATTCACATTAGTTGCAGAGTACACTTGATAACATTGTCTATGGTACAAAAATCACGCAAAACTTTTCTTGTTTAAGAACCATCTACATATACAATAATATTTGATGTCGGTTTCTGAAATTCATAGCGCACCTGGGTATAAATAATTGCAGAATACAAAATCACACCTTTATCGAAGAATTTAACATTATGTAATGAAGTTTCTCTTTCGGTATATACTTTCATTTTAATTGACCTCTAAAAGCGTTCACGGACCGAAAGAATCGTCTAAACAAGATGACTTCGGCTCACCCTAAGTAGGTTTCATCTAGGAATGACGCGCGAACGCAACGGAGATGGGATAATAGCTTCGGCTGATAATATAAAATAATCTTCTTGTTAAGTAAATCATAAGTGTTTTATAACAATTGCATTATTCTGATATTACTTGACAATGATGACTGCGGCAGACAAATTTATTTTATTTACTTATCACTTGTTGTCGTGTGTATAGAAAGAAAGAAACTAATGAAGTGTACTGCATGGGATTGATCTCATCCTCTGATCGACTCACTCAATTAGTTTACTTGGATCAAATGAGTATAACTTGATCTCATGTTGATTATAACCTCTAATTGGTTCTATAGCATTGTTATATGGATTCCGGTGCGCACACTATCACTGTATTCAGGTATAAACCGCTGCCTTTCGTGTCAAGTTAGGTAAATGTCATAATATAGCAGTATTGTTTTGCCCAAAGTGTGTTTGGCATTTGATACATGGATGAATAAGATCGTGTTCATCAGAAGTCACGTAAACAGGGTATCCTATTGAGCATTTCTGTGATAAACACGAATTTATTCCTCTCGGGGGTTTCATTATTTCCGACAAAACGATCACTCTATTGATAACACTAGACAAATAACGCCCGTTAGAAATGTGAATGACCGAGTTGGACAAATGGGGATAATAGATTACATTGTGTATCATTCTTGATCATTGATCTAACTGTTGTTGTACATATAGCTGTAGAAGTCATATTGTCATAAATCTAGTAACAAATAGTAAATCTCACGGGATCGTTGGATACATATGTAGCATACGATGTGATTCACAGCCTGTGGCGTAGTGTGAGTAGCCGCTCCCAGATGTACGATCAGTCAGGAGAAATGTATACCTTCACGTTATCTATCGTATTTCTGCTTCTATATCAACATATTTTGACAAATAATTTGCCATCAATAAAGTTGTGTATACCCGGATTATTGTTCTCAATTCCAGGAGGCGTGTTTCCCGATTAATGTTCTCAATTCCAAGAGGCGTGTTTCCCGATTATTGTTCTCAATTCCAGGAGGCGTGTTTCCCGATTAATGTTCTCAATTCAAAGAGGCGTGTTTCTGATAAACTAATGGAATCATTCTACTCATATTACAATAGCCGTCCAACCGTATTTTCATGTTTTAAGTTAATTTTTCAAACCCATTTTCAACGAACCTAATGAGAGAATTAACTTCCGGTATAAGTGACGGCAATGTCCGGTGTAAATTATAGTGCTTCCTGACACACCAAGCTCATTGATTTTAAAACTATTATGTTATAGAGAGAACTGACTGTTAAAATATATAGGTTAATTTGCAATATTTAATTTATCAAGATTGATTTACAAAGGTAATTGTGAATTTATGGTCCCAAAATGTGAACCAGGAATGTAGGAAACACATTATGATGACAAACGATATTTTGATAAATGATGGAAAATTGCAAATGAGATATTTACCCTTCCCATAACAGCTTTTGGTTCCGAGTTTTTCAAGCCACTGTAGAGTAGTGTACCGGTACATACCTTTCATAATCGGATGGCACAAAATGTTCCTTAACCTATCAAATGAGGCATTTATTGGCAAATCTCTGTTTCTGATTTTACCAGCCACTGTCTTAAAAAAACAGAAGAAACAGTAAAACGGAATTCTTTTTCACTGATTCTTTTTGTAATAACCAATTCACAATTCTCACATCCAGGTAGTACGTAGGCAGGCATGATTCGTGTCAGAAAGGATATGATCACACGTAGGTCTGGGTAACAGTCATACAATATGAATTTGGTTTGGTTTTTAAAATATTTGTTATTCAAATTGATGATTAGTCAATTGTATCCCAAACTTACCCGGGGCCATTATTACCATCGCCGTTGCATAGTGTGAAATCAATCAAATAATATTAATACTAATTGCATGGTCAAGAGGTATTTGCATCAAGAACCCAAACAAGCGTATTTGTCCAATGATTGGATGTTATACACACGTGACATGTATAGCCCTCAAGGTAAAAAATACTTTCCGATATAACGACCAATCTAACGATATCATGTCTTCATAGCAAATGTGAATATAATTTAGAATACGTATAAACTGTTATTAAATATCCCTCGTGGCAATGAACCGTCTTGTTGACGTTAATGTAGTCTGAAAACTATCATCTTCCTTTTAAACAAATATGAAAATAATCGTCAATCCCACGAGCATATTTAATATGCCCTTAACATGCTTTATGAGTTATGTCATGTGGAATAATAGAAGCTCTAATGCTGAACTATCCTTATTTCGTAGAAGGCTGGTTATGAATGTTAGAATTCATATGGACGTCAGGCCGCTTGGAGGTAGCCTCCCGATGATCTCGAAGCTATGGGGAAACAAGAAGCTGGTCCATTTCTGTGTGTTTGTATTGTATATTTTGACTGTATTTTCTTTTTTTTTTTGCCTGTATCGATGTCGTTGGGTTCCTTCTCCCATTTGATTGGCATTTTCCCACTTTTGTATTGATTTTCCATAAATTACGATTGAAGAATAATTGATAATTTTATGAGTTAATACATGTATGAATGCTTTTCATATGTATTTCGTGCTTTACAGTCGTATGAGGTGAATATGTGACGGTTACTAATATCGGACAGCAAGGCATTGTCGTAAGCACAAGCATTATTATGCTTCCATCTCGTTAGTTATGATTCCCATGAGCCAGTAGCAGAATATTTCTGGCATTCAAACTTCACTTTGCAATATATCGTTAGTTACCTTTGTATTCATGGTTCTTCCGTGTACCACAACTTGAACTCTCGTGGGTTTATTAATCTCAACCCTCCGTTGAACTGAAGTTCAAGCTGGATTGTGGTGATACTTTACTTGTCGTTTGTTGACAGTTGTCTGTTAATACTCATCTGTAGGATGAAGATGTCTAGACTGGGTTATTTCTTCTCCACAAATACATCTGCTTATGTTACCATACACAATACGTATTAACCTCAAAATTGGCTTAAATGCAGCTAGTTTGACGTAATTCAACAGCAGTTCCAGCAAGACCTGCGTCCAAGAGAGAACCGTGTACCGAGGTATTTAAGGGCCGGAAATTCAAACGGAGATAGGTCTGTTATCCTGCAAAGGATGTGACATCGAACCGCACAGCGTTTTATGACCCTGAGAGACTTTACTTTGACAAGACACAAACATTTTCGCTATGTCCCCGCATGGAGATTTAAAATGTGTTTGACTTTGTACATTTATACCAAAAATACCTCTCATGTAACAATTGTATCACGAAAAATCTTGAACAGTCATAAAAGTGAAATACTAAAACAGTATAACCGCCTGGCTAAGATGGCTGATTTAATTGACAGCTAATTCTCCTTTGTTTATCCAATGCTGTCTTCACTGAATTCTGGAGGAAAATGAATATTCCAACATTATGGAAACGCTTCACATCTTGGTTGTGCTAGTAGTGTCAATTATTGTCGGAATACGCCTACTGTGCATTCATATAAGTGAAATACCCTTTAGTATGGCGTAAAACACCAACCAATCAATCATCTACGTACACACACCTGTGAGGCCATTATTTCAAATTGTCTGGTCGGTTATAATCCTAGTCTCCGGATCATTTCCCACGTGATAACGCAAGAGCCCCAGGTGACACTGATGTAACATCCTTACCAGCAATATTATCCTTCTAAACATTAATGTTAAATGATAAAAGAAACAGACAAATGTTTTTTGAATCTATTTCAATTTTGTCTGGGTGAACACACGAATGGAAAATGTTTTAATCCCATCAACAAGTCCGGTCAATACAAACAAAGTCTGAACATTGGCATTGGCAATAATTGTACATCATTATAATTGGTTCCTGGTCAACAGTCAAAATAATTATATAACAATTGAGCTAATTTGTTTTATTTCCTTAAAAAAACTTCCTAGTTAATCTGTTTTAGTTTGTATAGAACACCCAATAGTGGTCTCTGATGCAATTGCCTGCCTTCTGGAATATCGTTATGTAAAGTTCTTCGCTGAATTATCCATTAATCTTTCTATTCTTAAAACTATCTTCAACTAAACTACATCCTAATGCTTTTTATGATTATACACTTTCGTTTCGTTGTATTGGCCCGATATCAAGGAGAATGTTAAATCATTAAGTCACAGAAGACACACGCAATTTCTTGGTTATTGAGGGTGATTCTATTAGAGCTTTAAGTTTCTTCTACGAATTTCATCATCTTACTTCTATCGTTTTTATTTTATCCATCAATATAACAATTACGCCGACCTGTGACTACAATGTAAAACGTTTGCAATATGGCAATAACTCAAAAAAACTTTTAAATGCAATTGCCACAAAAACAATTATATTAATCCTATTTAGACTTAAGATCATTTGGGTGCACCTGTAGGCTTACGTTATTCTGTCCTCAAACATTTCACAAAAATGCGTTGTCTAGCAGATCATTTGGAGACTTTTACATATTGCGGATTTGTGGTGAGTCGATTTCATTTCATGGCAAAAAACGTATTATTTTGGATTAACTTGTTTTAATTTTTTTTCTTCTAATAATTCTCTAGAATAGTATGCTTATGTTTAAGCCTGTGGTTAGCGTGTCTGTGTATAGATTCCGCTTCGAAGTGCCCTTCTTAAGATCGAGTCCCTCTGTAATCCTCAGGTTCATGACGGAGCCCCACGGTGTGGTCGTCATATAGTGAAATACCCTTGAATATGACGTTAAACACCCCTCCCCTACTCGCCCATCGCCAATCAAACAAACGAATTATAACGTCACGAAATGTATAACTTTGAAAAGTTAATCTCTAACTATTCTCAGCAATTTCATTCATATAACGAAAAGTGTGACATAAGCATCTTATCCAATCTAACAAAATCCATGCCTTTATACGTTTTCGTTAGATTAAATACAAAAAAAAAACATTATACCTTGAATTTCTTCAAACATTTTGGATGTTTAAGTAAATATCGGAAATCTTGTTAAGTATTAATTGAAATAATCAGTAACGGTGTACAATGTAATGGTAATCTTTCTTTGTTTGCCTAAACCGACAAATTAGAGATTTAATTACACCTTCCTATCGCACATGGGTTAATCCCAACTATATTACATTCAGTGTATGTGCGCTGTTCTCTTATCCGAATTTTATCTAATAGATTTATGAAAACAGGTAACCATCGTTAAACAATACTCATTTGACCGGATTACCAATCATTTATAAACTTAAAATGGTGATTCGTGTTACTCCGCTCAGTGATTTAAGTGCTTTGTGTGTATCAAATTTCTATACAAACAGCAACAAGTTTCCGCGGTGATCAGTAAATATACGAAATAGAATTTCTTTGTAACAGTCAACATTTTAAATAATATTGCTATATATCATGAAATTGGAAATAGAGTGAGCGCTCTGATTGGTATTTACTCAATTGATTTTTTTTCTTTTCAATTACCAGCATTGATTACCCAAAAGAGGACCTGTCGGGATCGAACTTATCACGTTTCGCGTGGATTGATAATGAGAAAGAGGACATTTACCCCATCCATGCATGATCCAGGTCGATTGTCTTTCTCCATAATACTCACGCGCATGTGTATGAGAGCTGATCAGAATCACCCAACGCAAACAACTGTTTTATAAACATTTTCGAATCATGAACGAAACGACTTTTCTTGTATTTTCACATGATAAAACTAACCTTAATTAGCCGTTCCTTGGTGAAAACATACAATAATTATTCTTGTGATGGCAGGGTCACGAGAGTTGTTGTGACAGTTATCAAATGCTGAAAGTATAGATGTTACATCCGCTACAGGATAACAGATCTATTTCCGGTTGGGATTTCCGGTCAGTGGACCCCTCAATACGCATTCCTTTTGTCGAAACACAGAAAGGAGATTTTCTTGAAATGTATAACAATTGGTAGTGTCTTTTTTTTCTTCAAATTGAGACCAGAGCATTAAAATTTGCATGGACTGACATAACTTAGGACAAAGTATCTATCTTGTCCGGTAGTAGCTATGATTCTCGACACATATCTGGACATGAAACGTGTTCGATTTTCTTTTTATGATTTTGATTTCAATTAAACCTCTCCCAAAAATACACTGCTTATCTAAAAGGCCTTGAACAGACAAGTGAAAAATTCTACAACACCTTTATCCGGCCAAATGCATTATCCATATAATGTCAAAGTAAGCTCACCGTCTTAACATCATTCACACGGTAGCTCTATACCTGGGCTGTCAGTGTAAAACATAACCGATTGATAACTGTAATCGCTTTAGCAGGAATATTATGTCATATGTCAACATTATATATATCACAATTTGAGAAAAATGTAATTAGGGAAATACATGTTTTTAAAAAAAGTTCATTGCTTAATGGTGTAAAACTCAAGAAGTAGTGTCACAACACTTACCTGTCCCAAGATCTGAGTAATAGTCAAGTTAATGACGATAATGAAAAGTATAATTTGTATATTAATAAATATGAATTCTATTATCTTTGTTAACTTCGTTTTTTACAGAGAACTTAAATAAAAAAAACCACTTAGCATACATTCTTTTCCAGCCTTCACGCACACACCTGTGAAGCCAAATGTTTCGAAAATATCACACTTCACCTTATTCTAATGTCCTTAATATCTGCACTTGCCTCGACAGCTGATTCGTGATCTATACTTATAATCAATGCTGGACAAGCCGTCGCCATACAAGTGAAATATCCTTGAGTACACGTTAAACCCCTAGCAAACTGGTCTGGTCGGTGCAAACAAAACTAAACATTTGGAATCTTTCTCTTGTGTCTTATTACTATTTCCCTAGAATATGCATTACTCTTTCTTCGTCTTAACACTATTAACCTGGTAGTGATTTTTATGATTATCCACTTTTGGGTCATCTTATTGGGTCGATATCAATAAGAACGTTAAATCATAAAGTCCGCAAAGACACACACGATTTCTTTGTTAGTGAGGATAACTCTATTGGAGAAAGACGTTTCATGACATAAAACGTATTAATTTGGATTAACCTGTCTCATGTTTGTGTTTATATCCATGCGGTGGTGCAGTGGTTAGTCTGTCTGTTTACACTTTCGAATCCCCGTGTCCACCTCAGCTTTATGACCATGTCACAGGATGTGGCTCCGGTAAAGGCGATGTGATTTTTAATATGTTTCTTTCCGTTTTCCAACTGTATTTAAATAAGGCAGTGTGATAAGCGAACAAGTATTAGCAAACAAAAAGTGTCAAATATTCAAATTTCCAGTATATCTTATATTATCAGTATTTTCGTTATTTTGGGATAACACTTTCTTAGTTAGAACATATAGCTGTTCATAAAATTTTGTAGCTTGAAACCCGTCGGG
>JARFOD010025078.1:0-10820 GCA_031763545.1 Mopalia muscosa
TTTTTTCAAACTGATTATGTATGTTATACACGTAAAAACACTTACCCGCAGGTTTTCTGGCATTGCGATTTCACTTGTGGACACAAGTCGTAGTTGTAGTGTGTCTTGTAATAATCGACATAGGCACAGGTAGCAGAACTGCTACTATCCTTACAAACACCGCCTTAAACAAAGAGAGTAGAAGAGAATGTATAATTTGTGTGACCTGGGACCACTTCATCACATCATTAAAGAGGATTTTCTTTTTTAGCATTTATTTCAATGTCTTCCTCAATTTTTTTTAATAACTTTCCTAGCTTTCATAATATTCGCTGCAATGAGTTAGACACAGAGTTCACACAATGTCTGTTCGTTGCAAGCAGAGGTAGACGTTAAACATATGAGTGGCCGTATACTCTTCAAAAAAAGAAACGCAACATTAATTTTTTTTATCCAAATAAGAAATTCCAACATCATTCCAAATACAGAAATAAACAGCACATTACATTGAAATTAAGCACACTGGTTGTTCAGATGTTGAAGTTCATTAAATTGTCAACATTTATCACATTTAAATCCATAGCGCTCAGATGACGTCAATGCAAAGTCAATATCTGTTGTGCCCACCATTAACCTGTAATAAACATGGTCAATCGACGAATACAGATTTGCGGAATTCTCCACCATTCTGGCTCAAGAGCCTGCTGCAGCTCTTGCAGATTTTGCGGTTCCGGATATCGACTGCGCACGCATCTATCCAAATCATCCTACAAATATTTTATTGGGTTCAAATCTGGTGTTTTAGAGGGCCAGGGCAACACTGTTACGTTCTGGTTATTTAGAAACTCAACAGTAGCACAAGCTGTGTGTGGCCGAGTTGTCATGCTAAAAACTTCTCTACGGAGGTTTCTTATGGGCAGCATCTGTGGTGTCAAAACCTCATCTCTGTATCGAGCGGCGTTACGGTTGCCAGGGATATGCACCAGTTGACTTTTTCGGTAGCAGGATATGGCACCCCACATCATAACACTTCAAAATCAGATGTATAGGCATGATGATTAATACGCCTTTCGTATACAAAAGTATGACCACAACTAGAGGCAAAATGTCAAGTGATGTTTTTATCCGTTAGACTAAAGCGGACAGATCACAATTGTGTTCTTGTTTCACTAATTAATTGATGTGATTGGTCACTTGGTTAAGTAAACTTTCTCGTCAATGAAGATATTGTTTGTTTTCTCGATTGGGGCTTAACATCGTACTCAAGGGTATTTCACTTATATGAAATCACGAGAAGCAAATTATAATCGACACCAAGACGATCATCGCCGTTCAAAGAGTGCTACAGAAGAGAAATGCCCAATCGAAAGCCAAATTAAAAATAATCAAACTGTGTATATCAAACGAAACAAGAATAATCTAGACATACCTAGGCAATTAGAATTGTTGTCTTGGTTGTCATGGCAATCAACTGAAAGAAAGAAAAAATATTATCGGCAAAAGTCTGACAAAGGTGAAGAATTGATCATTGTCAATCTTATATGACAATGTGTACAATCAGATCAGATCCATGTGTCAAATATTTCAAAAAGGTGATCCACCTGCCCAGGGTAAAGCGCCGCAACATAACAAGTTTACAATGATCCGGAAAGTACACCAATGTTGGTTTTATTTGATTTGTTTCATGATGTGTTTGACGCCGTACTTAATATAAGATTAACTAATAGAGCTTTATGCAGAGTCGATACGGAATACCTACAGATATGTTGAAAGAACCTATTTAAATAGCAATTTACTTAGTGTGTGGAAAATATAAACCACAAAGAGATATTCGGATAGAGGGTAAAACAAACCGAACCTTGAAGTATGTCAAATAAGGATAATGGCAGTCATGACAGTTACCGACTGAGCTACGGTGACTCTCTCTATGAAATACTGTCGTGTGGTCAATGGTATAAAGTCCTCTATAACATCATATCATAGTAGTATGGAGCCTCTGCCCGTTTTAGAACAATATAGGTGAGTATTGAATAACAGACTTAGGTAGGTTCTATAGATTCTTACCACATAGTCCATTTTGACATTCATAGTGCTCGTATTCACATTGAGAACAGGCTGCCCCTGTCTTGTACAGCTGCTTTCCCGACAGAGAGCTCAGTCTGATGGAAAAAAGCCAAAATTTGTATTTTTATTCTTCTGACAACACTAGTGAAAGGGATCCAAATGGCGCTCCCTTGCACCTGGTGTTGATTTGATTACCTTTACAATTTTTTACAGACAAATGATGCGGATGCTAATACGCACACTCTGGATGTTCTCCTTGCTTATGGCATCCAAAGGTTTCATCCTAAATATATTTTGAATAATTGAAGAGAGAACAATTTGCTTGCCTCCTAAATATATTGAATTAATGAAGAGAGAAGAATTTGCCTGCCTCCACCGGGATTCGAACCCGGGATCTTTTGGCTACAGGCTCAATACACTACCAACTGAGCTACAGATGCCCACGGCAGAATGAGTCTCGAATTCTAACCCTGTGCCTTCTAAATATATTTATATATAAGTTTGGAGGAATCAGTACGACAGCTAGCCTACGATCGACCATTATACTGACATCATTCTGGTAGGGGGTCGAATTTAATGAGTTTATTTATTTTATTAATTTCATTAATTTTAATTTACTCCTATGAATGGTAACTTTCAACATAAACACTGTAAAATGAACAGCTATGTGTATTACTGACGCTTAAACAAAACACGCAAATAATTACTCACGGATAACTGAAGTCAAAGGCACAGTATAAGACATGATCAGTAGAGTTGGTGAAATCGTGGAACCCCTGGTTATTTGTCCAGAGCTCACAGAACCGACAAGCCCCTCCCACACTTCTCTGGAAACTCATCATCATCTACAATAATAGAGACAATGTAAGCTCTTCCTAGTTATAATAGCAGCTCTGTAATTGCATTCCGTTATAAACTGTGTAATCAAAGACACAAGGCTACTAAAAACATATTGCTCAGTGGACATGTTTATTTTGCTATCGTATTTTATATGTAAGTGTCACACACATTTAAATGCTCACAAATACCCACTCATTCCTTACGCCTATACTTTTTAATAATATTGTCTATCCCTTTAAATATTGTGTCAAACACGTCGATTGTCATATTATTGAAATACATTGGGTCAAACAGGTCGATCAAGTTAAGTTGCATCCTAAAATATCAAGACGTTTTACAGTGTACTTACCCAATCTCGTCTCATGGGTTCAGAATTATTACTTAACAAATAATCATCCGAGACATTTTATAGACTAGACCGATTCCTATAGAAGTTATATTAATGTTAAACCTAGAAAACACACATTAATGACTTCCCCATCCGTGTTCCTATAGAAGTGATACTAACCATTCTGTAGTGGTCACAGACTGTCCCCGCGTCACATCCCACATTGGGGTACTGATAGTGTTCCTCTTCAGCAAAGAAGTAAGACAAGGATGTGGTCAATAATTGTTTATCCAGCTCCGAGAAATACTTGTCCAGTTTAGAAGCGATGATATTCTGACCGACAACTATATTTGCCCCATTATATCTGAAATATATGAATAATATTATTTTACAAAATTATCAATTTTTAAAAAATAAATTCATGACTTGGTAACGAGTCTCATAAGGCATATGAAGAAATGATTCAGTATCAAGCGGAAGGTGATACCACAGAAACGAGAATCTCGCGCCGAGCGAGGACTCTATATAACAACATAAAAACGAAAAACTATTATCACGTTAGGACTCGTATTTTACAAATCACTGAACTTTTAATCGGTTGGTTGATGTATTAATGGGTAAAAGTAATTAATTCATTTCTAGTTTGTCATTTTGTTAACTGATTGTAAAAGCAATTATTTACAGTATTAATTGTTCATTTCACTTTTAAAATTCAGAATCAATTCATTGATGTATATTATTGATAAATATTATGGATGTTTGTTTATTGATTGGTTGATTGATCGATTGATGGGTTGATTGGTTGGTTTATTAATTTATTGACTGATTGATTGATTGATTGATTGATTGATTGATTGATTGGTTGATTGATTGGTTGATTCATTCATTCATTCATTCATTGGCTGGTTGGTTGATTGATGGATTGATTGATTAATCGATTTTTTTTATTCATTTGCTCTTTGCTATACTTACTCCCTGACATTGTCGTGTCCCCATCGACAGGTATCTACTAATCTCTGGGCTTGACACGCTAGCTTATCGTCCCATACCTAAAATAACAAAAACATTAATAGATGTAATTTTATAGAAAATTCATATAATAGTATTGAAACATACTACGTAAAAACTGTTATTGAAAAGGCCAGACAACTTAATGTGACCGAAAGATACTTATTTCTAGGGGATTGGACAAAGAGAGATCTTTGCCATCTGAGTATGAACAACGTTTTAATTGTCGGCTTACTTCTTCGTTAGACCGACAAAACGTTTGCCACGTTTTAGTAGGGAATTGGGACAGCAGTGAAACGGTATCAGTCTGTTCTATACATATTAGCCCTTGCCTTGGTGTCATGGCTTCATGGGAAACAATTTTTTTTTTTGTTTTTTTTTTGTTTGTTGGTTTTCTTCAATCTCCAAAACCCAAGCATTCATTCTCTATAATGTGACTATACTAAATATCTTTCATACACGTTTGCTTGGAGGAATATGGTAAAAGTGTTGTTTCTTTGCCTATACCTATGGTTGGATAGAAAAGGGGATGAGAAAACATCGGTCAGCCGGGCAAGTCATATTCGTAAAGGGAGATAATAAACTGACCAGTTGATTCATGTTACTGGCGGAGACAGTTTTCCTAGCTGTGTTGTGGTATTCCATGGTCCAGGTTTTCTGATCCTCACTGAACGTCGAGGACACTCCTGCATCCTGACAGCCATCCTGCAGGAACAAATCATGGTGCTCCACAGTCCTCTTAGTACGAACATTTCCTGAGTTACTTCTGTAACAATGATTGAATTGAATGACTGAATGACTGAATGACTGAATGAATGAATGAACTAACGAAGGAACGAATCAATGAATGAATGAAGTAACGTTTGTTCGTTCGTTTGTTAGTTCGTTCGATTGAATGTATGAACAGTATTTAGGCGGAAAGAACTCGGTTTAACGAGAAATCCGTGTCAATTACAGCCGGATTTCCGTATTATTCGTGTGTAATTTTAAATGCAGGCCTCACAAAATCAAAGAGTTATATAAATGTATTTGATTGATTGGTGTATTAATAGATTGTTTGACTGATTGATTGATTTCAAGCTGTATGTGTTAGTGTAGCCCAGCAGTCCCATTATGACAGAGGAAACATGGTAGAGGGAAGTAAACACATACATACCCGACCTGAATCCAATTAGCAAGACACATTTGTCTTATAGCTATCGATATTCCGTGTTGATAATTATATCATATACAAAATTGAGGTTAGGAAAGCATTACCCACGTACAAAAGAATGGAAAGTTTTCTAAAATTAATTCGGAACATTTAATTACTCTGGCCACCCGAAATGTAGTATAACGTGGTCACCTTGACCGTGATTATAGACACAACAGATTATATTTATAAAAGTAAGCTGTTACATTCAATAGAAGAAAAAACAGTAGCCTTTAAAAAGCAATTTACAAATGCTGGCTGTGATTGCACTTCGATAAAAATGAAACAGTTGCAAATATAATGCAAGTTACATAATTGTAATTACAAGTGAAGTTGCTTTGTTTTAACACGTGTATTGTGGACGTATTTAAGTTTGCCTTTAAAAAGAACAGCTGCTCTGATTAATGATCAACTTCAGTCCGATACCTATCAACAACTGGAATTTTTTGTTGGAACGGTTATGTTTAAATTTCTTTCATTCGTTCTAATGCTTTAGGGGGAGAAAACCTTTCATCTCCAGATAAGACTAATGAGACATATTTTGCATGTGGTGAAAAGTTTTCACGAGGCATTCCATTAGATACTGAATTGAAATATCAGCCATTTATTTCTAGCTGTAAAGTCTGGTTTAGAAAAAACTGTATCCTTCTGTTTTTCAGAAAGGCACATAATATGACCACTCCACAATTAAATTCCATATATAAAATGCCAGTGATTATCTTTTTCCTAACTGGAATTACTCCGTAGCTTTTCAATGAGAAAACTGACAAAGCGTCCATAATTTCTTGAATTCATATTTATTTCTTTATAATGTTCATTGCCATATATATATAAACTGTATATAAACTGCTGTAATAAATGTTGTACAGTACTAACTAGTTGTCTTGGTCAGTATTAATGATATGTAGTGTTCTAGTTTTGGAAGAGTGGCTCGGATATCACCCTAGTGTTCTCTGAACGCTGGTAAATAAACTGTAAAAACGTAACAATGTAAATTTACAGTGAAAAGTGGTGGCAGTTTTGTGAATAGCACTTTTCACTGTAAAATCACATGCAAGTCGGGTTGTTTTTTTAGGCGTGAAATATTGACAAATATACAGGAGAGCCACCGAAAATTAATCATTGAGGATATGATAAATAAACTTTCTTCTTCGGTAATTTTACTACCGCTTGAAAGTAGAAACGCACTAATAGGCTAATTGCTGTGGCATAACCTCTAAAACCCTTCTAACCTTACTGCCCCTTCTCTTATTACACCAACGAGTTCATAGTTCACTAACACTTAAAACTGCTGTGGTATAACAGTTAAACATCACTGTAAATTAATCGCCTCCTCTAGTCTTTTTTAACTGTCGTATTAACGCTATTTTCCATGCTTAAAAAATGCCTTTAGACTACTCAATTTTAGTTTAGAAATAGCCTACATCATGTTCTTGTCCCAAAACACATGAAAAGTTTTAAACGTCTACGCAATACGGATTATAGTTTTATCTGTTGACTTGAATAAATACATGTCATATAATTGCGATCGTTCTATTACGTCCGAGCTGATGTGTGCTGTACCTTCGTGGACTTCCGGGTGACCCTGATTCCTACCGCGAGAAGATGATTCTTTGGCAATAAACTCCTAATTTTATCAGCATATTTCTCTTCCCAAACAGGTGCGTATGCGGATAACACTTGAGGTTTTTAAGCTCGTCTACAAAAAAACTACCCACGCAAATAAATCTGCAAACCACACCAGTATATATAGGCCAATAATACTTCGCGTGTTTGTTCCTAATCTACTTACAGTTTACATCATTGGTTTCACTATACTCGTCCCGCAAAATATATAGATAAGATAATAAAATAGGAATAAAAATTTCGCCTGTGATACGACAGAAGCCAAATTTCTCATAAATAATCTTTGAACGAAGGCAGTGAGTGTTAATCTTAATATACATGTATGTAAAAATACATTATGATCATCGATAGGCGAAATATACTTCCCATGCACAATCCATAGGTTTTAAGTGAGGCACTTTATATATTTCCAAGAGCTAGAACATCACCACTGGGATTTGAACAAAGTTAAACACATGTGGGATTTTTCTCACGTTAACTCTGAAAGACAATTATAAGGTTTCGAATCCAAAGTTTTGATTCTCTTATAGTGTATCTTATCATGTGGCCTTATTTATAGAGATACACAGATAGATTAAATATACCTCTGTGATCTCAAGTTTTTGCGCTAACAGTCTATTGTGTGTTCAAGTAATACTATTAACCAAAATTTTATATACGGAAATTTCAGACGCTAGACTTGAAGCCCCTGAGTAGCGTTGCTATAAATGCTGAAATACGTTTCAAGTTGCTAATGCCAACCAGCCATTTTTTCTCTCTTTCTCGTCGAATGTAGACTTAAAATTTTAAAATGTTTACTTCGCAAGGAAACACAGAATTGATAAGATCGGGGTAAATCAAACCTGTATTAAGCCGGTAAGTCTACTAGATTCAGGTTTTACGCTCCGCAACGATTACTGATGGTCCTGTACACAGAATTGGATTTTCAGGAATTAATAGAACAAAAAATGTGTTTAAGAAAAATAGTCCTGTACTTACTTCAAAACTTCCGCTTGAACAATCAAAGCTGCCAGAGTGCAAAGCACAGCGAGTCGGAAACAAGCCATTATCCTGTGGTTCCGCTGAGAAGTGGATAGAAGCGACTACAGTGACGTTTACTAATGGTGAATGAACTAGCGGGCGTCCAGTTAATATACCAAGTTTAGAGACAACAGCTTGGAGCATTTATCACAGTTCATTAACCTCGATCACTTTGAAAATTAAAGCACTCACATTAAATTTTGAAATAATTATTTTACAGTTTAGAAAGCGGCAATTAAATGTTGACATCTGTAGAGGATTTCCCGAGTAAGGGACAGTTATATCACAAGTACCACTGAATGCTGATTTAAAGATAATGGACTTTAATACATCCACTGCTATAAATGGGGGCATAAAATACCGTTAGCATTAATTCATATCCCTTTGAAACTCTTCATTAAGTTTTCATTATCGAAAACCCATATCGGAATCATATATATCATTCGGTGAATATACTTATGATAGAAGATGGACGTAATTAAAGCCATTAAAGCTATCGTTATTTTTAGATAACGGACAACGCAATCAGCTGGTGCTTAATCAGGCCTTGCACCAAAATGGGAAAGGAGGGGGTTATGATAGCGAAAAAAAAAACTTCGTAAATTCAGTAAGAAGTTTAGTTAAATTGAGGCCGTATATCTAGATTTTTAGTGAGCATTGACACGGTTCTGGAGATGAATGGGATTATCACAGCAAACAAAGATCTCCCTCGTGGGTCTTTTGTTTGTCATATCTTTATGTGTCATAGGCGTAGGGGAGGCTATGTTTTTAGGGGGCAGACTATTTTTGCCAGAAAGATGTATAATATGCCCGAAAATTATTTAGCATCAATAAATATATATGTATGGTATACAGCGCTAATAGACTATACACAGTAATTAATGGAGACTGTTCGAAGCACATATATCCTCGTTAGTTCTGTGTTTAGCCGCAGATCACAGCTAACAGTGGTGGATTAGGATTGTATTAAAGGGAGGGGGAGTTTGATCATCGTTACTTAATAGTCCAGGGGCCGCCTAGGCCCCGGCAGCTCCGAGAATGAGGAAGCCGGCACAGGCGATCTCTTCGCATTTTGACAGGGAAAGTAATTCCGTCATTTTGATTGATTGATCTTAATTCTTGCGATTTTAAAAGAGAGAATTTTGTTGTATTTTGTTGTCTAAACACGTCACATCAGCTGGTAGCCAAGGAGGTGCAGGAATTCTTCATTAGAACGTCATCAAGTGCTAGCATTGTTTTAAATAATTGCTTCCAAAGAATTAGAATGTTATCTCGGGCCAATTTTTGAGTCTTTGAAGTTCTTCGAACACAGTGTTGATATGACTTTTCAGAGAATAAAAAAAATATATTGAGGAGATTGCTTCTGAATCTTGGACGCAGAACTGCTGTTTATCTTGGCAAAACTATAAAAACTGTCGCGTCTAGTAGCAGTAAATGTAGTTTTGTGGTAGCCATTTTTATTCAAAAACATCAATACCAAACAGACAGGTTTGACGCCCACCTAGGACCCGAAAGCTCTGAGAATGAGAAAAAACGGAGCAATAATCTATACTGATTTTGGAAATATTATATGGGCGCGAATATTGATACGGTTGAAATTTTATTATTTTTGGCCCGATTAGCCAAATTAATATTTTATAAAGCGAAAGTTTTTGGCCAAAGTTAGGAAATTCATGATAATGTCAAAACCAAAATCATTTCTATATGGACACCACGAGTTTATGACTAAATGTATGTTGTAGATGATACTTTAGAGTTATTTTTCTTTTAAATTTCGTTAGCAGTGTAACTTATGAAATAATTGCATCCCGTTGCTGGCCTGTCTTTTTGCACCACAATGACTAATTTGAAATATTGCTAAGCTAAACTGTTTATGGAACGGGATACTAGTATGTTGTTTTCCAGTCATATATACTTCAAAGCTATCGCAAACAACTCCATACCTTATAAGTATATTGGCCATATTCCATTCAGCCAGCTAGATTTCTAACTTTTTTGCATAATGTTTATTTTTTTTTTCTTGCCTTTGTTGGCGCCCCAAATGGGCTCGGTACAGTAGGACGTTCATGTTAATCAATCGGCAAATCACATTCCTGTTAATGTTTATGTCACTCAAATCCGTTAAATCACAGTTCAGGAAGATGTTTTGTGACCCAAAGATGCCAAATACAATTCAGCAAGATATTCAGGTCCCTCCAATCAGACAGTTTATTTAGACACTTTTCTTTAAGACGTTATGTCTGACCTCGTGACGGCGAAAGAAAACACCCGATTGCGTTAAATTTCAACTATTTACCTTTAAACTGTCGACAAAACCACCCTAATACCCATTGAAACAAAAGTAAAAGAAATATTCAAAGAATAGCCATGGCTTTTTTGCTTTTCCTATCCCAATAATATGCCTGAAAGTTTGTTAAAACATCCAAATTGACGTTCTGGTGAACAAGATGTTACTGGAATGACACGAAACGTTTCCTCAACAAGTGCGAAGCAACTTTATCCAGTCATTCATGTGTAAACATGAAATGATTTCTGAGACCGGTACTGACTGTAAATTATCCTGATCATCCCTAGACTGTTTTTGTACATTTCATGATCCACGATAAGTCAACAGTCACTGTTTTATGCATTGATGTCATGTTCGTGTGGGATGTTTTGCCCGAAAAATATCTCAAATAATCAAATGCCTGAGTTTTGCCCCTACAAAATAACGTAGGGTCCCTATGTCTATATGATTACATGCCAGACATTTCATTCACATAA